>JAFBJT010108135.1:10226-40464 GCA_016785325.1 Chascanopsetta lugubris | reverse complement strand
CACACACACAGACACACACACACACACACACACACACACACACACACACACACTGCTGTGTTTAGTTTTTAGTTTGTATTGTGTTTTTAGTTCGCCTTGCCTATATTTTGTACGTGCGGGCGCACACGTGTGTTTTGTATTTTCAGCCCACCTCGTTTGCATTTATGTTATCTACTACACTTTTACATTTGTTTCCCGGAGCCAGACAAGTTATATCCCTCTCTCTCTCCCTCACCCTCTGTCTCACACACACACACACACACACACACACACACACACACACACACACACACACCGGTCAGACCAGTTTACTTTCCCCCTGCCAACTGCAAAGAAAAAAGCAGTGTTGTGTATTTTCTGCGGGCTGTTTGATTAGCCCACCGGTGCCCCCCGGTGGCCCCCGCCCCCCTGGAGGCATCGACCACTCATGCGCCACATTCCGCTCCTGTGAGTGGCGCTACTCTCTCTATCCTCTTTCTCTTTCTCTCTCTCTCTCTCTCTCTCTCTCTCTCTCTCTCTCTCTCTCTCTCTCTCTCTCTCTCTCTCTCTCTCTCTCTCTCTCTGTCTCTCTCTCCTCTCTCCCCCCCCTCTCTCTCTCTCCGTGTGTGCCCAGTAAACATAAACTGTGCAGTGTGCCAACCTGGGTGTGGGAGCCTCAGGCAACCCTCAGGTAGAGAGAGGAGGGACTGAAGCGAGCCCCATCAAAGTCTGGAGATACAAACAAAATGCAAAACAAAGCCTGGCACTAGAAAGCAACTCCATAGTTCATATACTTTCCTCTGCTTAAGCCCAGCAGCCCCTTTTGATGGAACAGTGTGTTGGACCTATCTGCACCTAGTGGTTAAGATGCATAATGCAGCCAGCTGAATAGCCCTGGCTTCATCTGTGTAGTGTTTATGAGAAACCATAATAGCTTTTATGAAACAAGAAAACCTCAGGTGGTCCTCACTAAGGCCACTGTTTGGTTTGCCCATTCCCGGCGAATGTAGAAACCTGGCAACCTGCTCTGAAGTTGATTATTTGAAACATTCACAAGACCTCAAAACGTCTTAGTTTCAAGTGATTATAAGCAGATGAAAACATAGTCATGTTATTCCATTTCTTCTTATAGATCCCATAACGTCTACACACTGTTTCTATAATACATTCAATACAGCTGCACCAAATTCATCACAGTCATGAATGTCAACAACACAGTTTTAGACCGTTCACAAATGTTGCTGGATCGACCCCTAAATCTGAACCTTGACTCCCATTCATTTCACCTTCAGTCTACGTGAGTGAGCAAGGAGGCAAAGAGAACATGTTTCCTGCCATTTTGCAAACTGCACTGTGGCTTCTCATTGACTAGTGAACTTTGACCTGCAATATCATTTCAAAATTCTAATAACTGTGACGGTCCCCATTTTGGGTTTTTACCTGATTCTCACTGAATCCTTCCACCAAATTCCACAGCAGTTCGTCATGTAGTTCTCAGAATATCACAAAAGAGAAAGATGAAACATCTCCCTAATTTTGTTTATTCATTATATTGAAATCATTTTTTTGAATTTGTATTGTTATTATCATGAATAGTGGCAACAGTTCTCATGAAGTGAGCATTCACATTTGAAATCTCATTTCTTTTAAGCACGCCCCTCAACAGCATCCGCTCATATAAAACAATGTTCTCACAGTATTATTCACTGATGGTTTCACTCATAGACTTTAATCATTGATGAGTCGGCCAAAGTTCCTTCTCAGACCCAAACCGATGGCCACTTGTTCTTTTAACCTACTTTTGTTTACTTACTAATCAGACTGTTGTGTATGTGTGTCAGGTTAGTTGACTTGGCTATGTGTGTGATAGGTGAGGCTACTTGCTGCATTTTGCTGGACAAGGCCGGCCACCCACTCAACGCCCTCCACCCACCCTGCACAACTGCAAAAAAATAAATAAATAAATAAATGAAATCCTCTATATTGACAAACCATATCAAGCTTCTTGATTGAAAATAATGATCCTCTTTTTGGATTCAACTTTGAGTGGGTTGTGTAAGTGCAGCAGCTTTGTTGAATTGAGTCCTTTCTGCACGTTTATAGGATTGTTTTGACAGTTGGTTGTTCGGCTCAGACCGAGTTATGAGGAGCAGGTATATCTGTCGCGTGCAAGTTGTTCAGGGAATATGAAGGAAAGACAACTTGTTGTCACAATGGCACTCAGAAAAGCAGTGCTACCTTGCATGGTCGATAAACCGCTGCGGGTTCGCGGATGTCATAAAACGCCGTACATCAAAGGTGAGGAATGTTATGGCTTTCCCATAAGTTCAATCAAACCTGGTTAACAATTGTATGAGCATTTTCTTTCATAAATGTTTTTATTGACAACCACCAGAGTACGGTCAATCATTAACCCCCTTGGCTGTTCCGTGTGTAAACCTCGGCTTAAATAGCACTGTATTAATATTGACTGCTGTGTTAAGCAAACTCAGCGGCATGTGCTCAGAAATACTTGAGTGCCTTGAAAGCTTGTTCTAGCACTGATGATGAAAGAGAAAATCTCGCTCAGGGAAAACATCAGATAAAGTGTATTTTTGACTTCATAAATCTTTTGTTGCTGTAGATGAATGTCGTCTCCTGCATAATGAAATCAGTTCAAATGAGTGTTTGTCTCACAAAGGCACACAAGAACATATTATACCCATGTTCTCTGCTGCTCCATTGAACATTGACATGGTGGTTGCCATTCAAAACATATTTTACCATGTCGTCATCTGCTGAACACGGACCCCAACCTGTTCTGCATATTTCTGACTGACTGTAATGCTGAGTTGCATCAGCTCAGTTCATTATTTACGTTTTTACAAAGGAAGCAAAGAGATGATAATGCTTTACTCCAAACTAAGCTTTGTCCCTGAATTGAAAAGTGTTAAAAGTAACACTCTTACATTTGAACTGGCTCACTCTGGGCAGGATCAGACACTGTCGTGGGCTCAGTAAAAGTGGGTCACAGAGTCAGATACAATCTGTCTGAGAATCTACTACTGTTGGTGTGTGAGTGGACAATGGCACATGATTCCCTAAAGGTTTGTAATACCTTCAATACAGCCTGCTACTCTGATTTGTACTTTTTTTAATGGTTTCCTGTACCTTGATTTAAAGAGTAAGCATCGAATGTGCAGGGACTTTCTTAAAACATTTGCATGCATGTAAATCCAAATGAAGAGGGAATATGTTTTTCCTTCGTGTCTTCTAGCAGAGAAGACACGAAGACTTCTAGCACTCTATGTTCCTTGCCGAGGTTAACTGTTAACCTTAACTAAACTCATTCTGCGTGATGCTCCATAAAAGAAATTTATGCAGTGAATGTAGATTACTCACACACCAGAACGAAGTGTGACTTTCTTTCCTTATCTGCTTTTTCAAATCCCTTTGAATCAATCATTAATGCAAACCAAACTCAGTAAAACTCTAATCGGGGTCAGGTCAAAATGTCACCTCCGCTGGTATTTACTGCACACTTGTGACTTTGTTTTGGCCACAGCAAATCAATGTATGAGTGGTTTAACCTGTTAAAGGCATACATGCCGTGTGTGCATGTTTATGTTTGTGTACGACAAAGTCCGGAGCAATTACTTGCACTTGAAAATAGAATTTGATTATCTTTTTTGTTTTGTAGGTTTTTATTTTTAACTCTTTTCAGCCACTGTAGGATCAGGAAACATTGATAGATGCATCTTAAAAGTATTTGTAAAATGTCCAACTTAAATGATAAATATTCAAATATGTACTTGGAAATGTACCAGGAAAGTATTGCTACATTCAAAGAATATATAAGTTCTTTATTAAAACAGCAGAAAATATGGATTACATCTTTGAAAAATACTTGCAAAAATGTATTTCAATAGTAATTTAGCCATTGGTTGTGGCCACATAGTTTTATTTTTATGATTTAGTGAGTTTGACAGTTTGGGATCATTTATGATTCACATCTCTGTCACAGCTTTTATGATCAGCGATGAAGTTATCAGCAAACCCGTGAAGCCACACAAATATTACAAGTATGTTTTGTTTACTTGTTCTGTCTTTGAGAAAAGGAGCTGTTGTCTCCTTGCCCTAGTTTTGGGCCACATTTGTTCAGAAAGAAGAAAAGAAGAGGTGCAGGAGGCTGCAACTCTTCTTCTGTACTTCTTACACTCGTCTGTGAAAAGCTGAAAGCTCCTGTGAGATCTCACGTCTGCTCCTTGAGTTTCTCAAGATGACTTTGAACCGAGGAATCAAATATACGTAAAGTATGGTGGATCTCCATCGGCAGGAGTTGAGCTCACCATCGCTTCAGACCTGGTACCCAAACCATAGTGACTAAACCTTAATTTACTCGAAGTGCCTTTTCAAGAAAATTGACAGATGACAGATGTTCAAGACTTGGTCTGTCGCAGTCGTAATACATTTGGTCCGTTGACAATGACGGCTTCCTACAAATAATACAAAGACTGTGGATCAACCACTTGTTAGACAACAAATGAAATGTTTATTTTACAATATGGAGCTCAATGTGCACCAGATCCAAGCAATGTAATATAGTGGCCTTACAATAAAGTCTCCCCATGTGCAGCTTATCATATTTAGTTATTGTTGAGTCTGTGCCAGAGAGCAGTTGATTCAAGGCTTTGTTCTTTTTGGAGACTGAATATTGTGAGCATGTGCTGTTTGATTTAGAAATTCTAAAATGATTGAATATTATAACCTTAAACGTTTGCTGACTCTCCTCCCTCTCTCGTCATCATTGCTTCCAGTCTGATGAATAAGTTGCATTTTGTTGCTGATCTGGTGGTAATGCATTTTATTGCAGTTGCTGCTGTCACAAGTGATTAACTCATCTATGATGCTGTCATGTTGTCATCTAGTTTCATTGCATGACTTTTGCTGGAAGTGGAATTGCAGTTAGTGGCATCAGCACTGTGTTAGTACATGTTAGTTGGTGGTAAATTGTGTTTATTCTTGGTCAGATATTTGTATTTAGGAGTTTAAGTACATTACCTAAGTTGATCCATGCTTATTCACTTGTACGTTTGTGCCCACTCCACGCTAGTTCATACTTGAACTCTACAAAATGTCCAGACCAATTTTTGTTGAAGGCACATGAAAACGTGTTGTCACTGTGTCTTCTGCTTGTGATGTCTGTTCCATGTACAGATGGTCGTGTTCCTGTCAACATGCCCATTTGCCTGCTGTGAATATTCCAGATATTTGACTGCTGGATTCTCTGATGGACAAATATTTGTGTACTCATAAGTTTCTTTGAATAATTGTGAGAGCGTTCTGAAGAAAATCTTCACAGGATCTTGTCTCTATGGAATGAAATGCTCTTCTTACCATTGGTGTTCTGACACATGGTACTAGCTCCTACAGCCAATCAATGGTTTAAAAAATAGGTTTATGATGGCCTTTAGGGAGTGGAGCTATCCATACTGATTATGCCTTTGACATGGCGTGTCACATCACAAGCCCATACAAAGTAGTTTATGGCCTTCAGAAATGCCGAATACCTTTTGCATAACATAGACAAAGAATCCCTCAGCCCCAGGTTGTGGTATCTCAATATCCTGTGTTTTTATTCCCTAACTCTAAGTCATGTTTTGCTTCCGCAGCAGACTGGCATGGGCGACCTGAATAGAGGCACTGGACAGTCACATTTCCTCCTGTATCCTGTCATTGTTGGTATTTTCTTCACTATCTTGATTTAAGAGACACTCATGGGTTTGGCCATGGCACACAATGTCTTGTTGGGCCAAGGTCACAAGAAAGGTTTTTGTGCCAAAGCCATTCTCTGAGTCTAAATATCAGAGATAGCCCCTTTGTTGGTTTTCTTGTAATTGTAATGATTAATATTAATGTCAGTCTACTTTATTCAGTCTAGTGAACAGGCATGCAATAGGACTTGAATCATATATTACTGTTTTCTATCTTTTTAGTTCTCACTCATAGACCATCCGTCAATACTCACCAAGACCTTTTCTTCCCATTTGGAATTTCTTTTGAATAATACTGCACATTGAACAGAAGAACAAAAAAAGGTTTGAGGAAGCCTCTGACAACAGAAAGTCATTCATGAATGCACACAAATACAAATCCTTTTTACTAGATCTTGATAACTGAAGCTCTGTAAATGGACTGATTCGGGTTTACAAACCTGCTTTATACTATTTGGAATAACCATTGGACATGCTTAATTATTGAATGAATACGGTGCAATAAAATGGAGACAGCATTGGTTGAGTTATGATTTAAGTCCATTACAGGTCGGTTTTCAAACTGTCAGGGTAAATATGTACTTAAAAAGCTGTAGAGCATGACAACCAGTCCTCACTTTACAGGTTCTCAATAAACCCTTCATCATATTCCAGAGTTGGTGATTTACATCCTGATAGTATTATCGGAAACTCCTAAGTGTATCTTTGGGCATTTTTCTGGGAAGGGACAGATAATGTATAGAGACACAGAGAGGGCCACTGAGGACTATTGCGTCAGTACATGGGGTGCCAACATTAACAGGTAAACTAAACTGAGTCAGGCGATTGTTGACATTTGAACCTCGCCGACCTTTCATAGATTAATGTAATACCTGAAACACATATTAACCGCCAACCCCCTACACACATACCCACTCACACTGGAGTAGTTTGCCTTAAGCCAAATTGAGGTGAACTTCACTGTAGTTGAGTCATTTTATGTATTTTGTATGCAAATTTCTTACTCGCACATTTAGCTTTGCACAACGACTTTTGAAACATGAATGTCAAAGATAAAACGCAAACCCCAAGCTATTATCAAAATGCAACACTGTCACATGAGTTCATTGTCACCATCAAAGGAAATGGCGTAATGACATATAATGTCCCTGACAGGCTGTATTATCAGCTGCCATTTAACTGCCCCTTTTTAGCGCCATAAAAACATCTGAGTTCACGTGTGGGCAATTAACTTACACATTTTATGTTTTATAACAAAACATTTCAGCCTTGAAGGCTGTGGATTGTAAGCATGCTAAGGTACTTCCTTGATTTACGGCTCATTTGTGCAACACTATTATCATCTTTTGTCATGAACGTATTGGAAAAAAAGCTTTTAGATTGTGTTTATTATTTACCCAACAGTGTTTTGGGATTATATATAAGTAGGTCTTATTGAAAGTCTCGAACATTGAGTCAGAGAAAATTTCATGATTCAATATGTCGCCAACAATTATTTTGTCATGTCCGTCCGGTCTTTTTGTCTTACCACACCACACCCATCATCTCCTTCATGTCTGAGGTTGGTTAAGAGGGATTTTTTTATTAAGCTGGCTGAGTAAAGTTGGACGTCATCAGTTGAAATGACGATGTTAGTCCCATCACCACAAGCCACAACCTGCATCAATAGAAATACGTAGGTCTCTTCCTCATGCCTCTGTCTGATTACATTTATTAACAAGGTATTACAGCATAATTTGCTGACATCAAAATTAATTCACCCTGTTTTTTGCTCAGTAAGAGAACCCAGAGAAACGTAATTAAGTTTTATTGTTTTTGATTTTGTTGACACTATATATTTAAATCATAAATCTGTGAAATGTAAAAGTTTAACAAAATTAAACTTTAGAAATGAGGGCAGATAGTATGCACAGTATGAATGAATGCTGAAGGCCTGAGGAGACCAGGGCTACTCTTTGTTTAAAAGCGGTGATTGTTATGAAATGGCTTCTCGGTTTGCAAAAACCTGGCATTAGGTTTCTCAGCGTACATTCTCTCTCTCAATTGTTCTAGTGTGAATTTCTAATGCCTCGAGACTCAAACGTAACTTCTGAGCACTGACACAGTTTCAGCCCTTTCATCTGTTTATTATGAGCAGCGACTATCACACGTCATTTCAAAACTGTGACACCACAATTCATTTTTAAGTATTTTTAATGTTGGTTGGTGTTTGTGTAGACAAAGCAATGTTTTGAATTCCCAACTCGGTTACTTCACCCACTCGATCTTGTTTTTAAAGGAACAGTTGGAAATGTTAGAAAAAGGCTGTAAGGATTCAGACTGTGCTGAGCATCTACTGTGTACTACTTGGTTGCTTAGGTCAGGATAATGACATGGAAAGTGTACAGTGGGTAGCTGATGAATTCAGTGACACTGATTCATGTCCGCTGTAGATGCAGTAGCATGTTTGCGATGCCTTATTACCCCTGGCGAGTGTACTGTATGTGTGCGTTGTGTTGCTAAATGCTTTTCCTGTTGCCTCAGCCTGGTTCCCCTGTGAGCAGGACAGAAGTGCCTGTGTTGTCACACCAAACCTTTTTTTTTCCTCAGATCAGCAAATTATGCTGTAATACCATGTGAATTTGTGTGCGTTTGATGTGTGTGATTCATAAGCCAACTAGATGTCAGTCACCAAGTAGTCAGACTTCTCTGGAATCGATGTGCAGGAGGTCTGTTTGTAAGAGTCTGATAAGTGCATGTGAGTGATTGTTTTGGAATCCAAACTGCTGTCAAAAACATTCACACGGTTTTTTGAGAGACAAAGTCAGTTTTTGTCTATTTGAGGTAAAGGTACAAGTTCTAAACCAGCCCAATTAACACGGAGCACACTGTCAACTGTGTGCCGCTGCTGAAAGGATGTTAAGTACCACTAACGGCTCACTTGTTGTTTTCAAACCTGATTCATAGCTGGGTGGTTTGGCCCTCACCAGAGCCTCAGTGGGCTGTTTTGTCAAGTCAGGATGGTGGTGGGTGTTTGTTGAAAGCAAGTCATGTAAACTGATGCCTGGAGGTCGTTCCTGGTCACTTTAGGATTACCACGACTGAAAAGAGCTGCATGCCACAGACCCTGAGCCTGGTGTGACACAAACGAATGAATTAGCTGGTTCTAAAGCCGAACAGACTTTTGCTTTTTTAAACAATAAACCAGGGGATCCTGTTTCTATGTTTTGAACATTAGAGTGCACCGTGACTACTTAAACATTAGTGGGATTACAGGATTTATTTACATTTCTATCGGTGTCTCTTAGTCACTGCAGCTCATTTAGTTTGGGACTGACCTCATGACCCAATTAAAAACTACACCGACATAGTTTTCACTGTAGAAATTGCTCTGATCACATGTTTTCAATGTCCTCTAATATCAGACACCATGTTGCCTCATACATACTATATGCAGTCTTATGTCACATGTATTATGACAGATCCTCTGCACCGCTGATTATCAAATGATAATGGGCAGAGCATGAACTTTTTAGTGAGCAGTGTTTTGTCTTCTTTTTGCGCCACAAAATTGTAAGGTGTAATAATGTTGATCTCCTCTTTTTTGTGGCTTGTCTATTTCTTTTTCATGTGAACCGTTTATCTCCCACAGTGCTGATCTTATGTTCCTTCCTTAAAGCAACACACCTGCTGATGGGGTGATAATACAAGTCTTGAAAATTACCGCTATTGTGCAATAAGCATTGTAAGCCCTGTCTTTGAATACTTTTGAGTCATCATGTGTGATGCAATCATTCACAGACGCATCACTGGCTGGCTCAGTAAGTTTAGTGACTTGATTTTGAAAAGTAGAAGATGTTGTATTCCTCTTTATTTAACGTGTGGTTGCATTTTGATTAAAGAGCGGTTGGAGTAGCACACCACAAACTCAACATTTCTTAAAATAATTACTTTTATACCATCAGCTTCTGTTATTCAAAGCCGCGCCTCCATGGTTGTCTTTTTATTGATTACACAGTACACATGTAATGGATGACACTTAATTATGAAATGTATTTGCATTGGAAGTGTCAAGATCTCTTGTGGCTCTGGCAAACAACTGAAGTATATGTATCCACTGAGATATATTAAATTAATCTATTATGAACATAAACACATTTTCATAACAGCCCATTTTGCAATGAGTATTTGCCACTCTGTGTATTCATTGTGGTATTTAAATGAATAGATAAATAAAAAAAAGTTAATTTGTTTTATTGCTCCCCTTAATCAATGCCTTGTCTGTTTATTAGCTGGGCATTGACACATTGACATTGGTTTTTCACTCAATTCTATGTAAATACTCACTGCCTTGTATCAGAATACTTTTTTTGTTAGACATTCGTTTGGGACAGCTAAAGCACTCTGAGCTCCAGACTGCCAAATGTGAATGGCTCATAAGTGAAAATGTATCAATAGATACATTTGGAATTTAATTACAATTTGTAAAAAATAAGAAATAAAAAGATCTAAAAACAAATGTCATGATTTGATAATCTATTAGTGTCAAACCAAATACTAACTCTGGCGTTCAAATAACAGATGCAAAATTATATATAGAATAATATTTATGTTGTTCAAGCTTAGCCAAAGCTCAATTCTTCATTTGAGTGAATTTAAAACAGTTTTCTCTCCTTTCCTCCATGCCATCTCACGAGAGATGCAGAGGCTTAAAAGACGTGTCCCCTGATCTGTGTTGCTATGGAGTCCGTGGCAGCCTTCATGTAGGCTTGGCTGTAAACATTTCAGGGTTGTTGTACATGGTTTGCTGCAAGTGCCAGCCCTTTCTCTGTTTTTCTTCCCTTCTCATGCTCGCATCTAACTACTACTGTGCTGACACAGTGCAGTTATCATCATCCATCACGCTTCACCCGAGCTGGCTTCGCCTCATTTCATTGAATAATTCTACTTATGATTTCTCTTTTTCAGCAGAAGTGGACTCATTTTTCTGCTTCACTTCTGCCTGACGGGATTCCACACGACAATGCCTCTAACCTGTTGGGCAAGTTGAAGTACAGAGAAGGGTCTGGGCGCACAGTAAACAAGACAGTAAGCGGGAGGGAGGGAGGGAGGGAGGGAGGGAGGGATAGAGCGCAGGGAGGGAGGGGGAGTGGAGGAGCGGGACAGAAGGGGAGTTAAATCAGTCACTCAGCCAAAAACCAGTGCCACGCCCCAGGTGCCAGGGCTAGTAAGAGCAAGCAACAGGAATGTGAGGGAATTGAATGGCAGTGTAAGTCCTGCCATTCACATGGTGAGTGCTTTCTTTTTAAACTACTTAGCATGTAAACATATCACAGGGTACGCTGAAGGTCTGGGGAGATCACATAGTTGTCTGTTCCCCAGTTTTTTCCCCCGACGGGATTGGCAGGGTCGGTGGTTTGGCGTTTAGCCTTCTGTTTACATTTAATACTGACTAAACTGAATGTGTGTGACAGTTAATTAGATGGTATACTTAGTTATATAGAAATGTTCTGATCACAGGAGGAGACCCTGAACAAAAGTGACCATGTGAGCATGGCATCCGTCAGTGTGGGTGTTTTCGGTCGAGCTTTAATCTGTTATTACAGTGATCATAGATGGGGCTGAGAGTGAAAGGTTCCTCGATGGGCAGTGGTCTGCACATTATGACGGCGCCCCGAAGTTAAAATCAAAACATCACGTGGTATGTCTGAGTCAGGACAGTTTATTTCCCAGCTAATGGGGCTGGTGATCTTTTTTCATTCTTTTTTTTTTTTTTTTTCTCCCGTGTGAAAGGGGTAGTGTTTTGTCACATTTAAATAAAGAATTGCTTTCTGTCTGCTTCAGAGGAAACAAATATTTCAGTTTTCGAAAACGTCAAGGGACTGTGGAAACACTTTGAACAGGCCAGCCAGTGATTCAAGACCACTGCTCTGAGAGAAAAGTACATATTTTCTGTCTGTGCGGTTGGCAATCTGTTTACTGGAAGGGCTGTGAGCTCCGAGCACATGTTGCTGCATGTGCAGCCAGTCAGTGAGCCCTGAGACGACTGTAGAGCTGAAGAGTAAACGCAGGGGCAGAGAAAGTGTTTTTGTGAAGGTGGTGGTGGTGGTGTTTGTGTGCGTATGCATGCATGCATGTGTGTCTGTGATTTTGTTTGGAGGACCTGCAAAACCACACTAGAATCCTGTGTGTGTATATGTGTGGTTCACTGTGAGTTATATGAGTTTGCTGAGCCCAGATTTAAGCTCCCTTTCTGGGAACCAACATTCCCTGCTCTTCTAAAGCGAGCTGTAAGAGACTGGAGGGCTTTGGGAATGAAGAGGCATGGGCTGGTTTCAGTGTGTCCCTGGTTTGTCTATTGTACACAGTGAGTGGTAACAATGGGAAGGCTAAGTATCTGATATACACACCAAACCCCGGGACTCAGCTGCAAGTAATTAAAGCTGGCAGTTGGCAGAGGAGAGAGTCAGGCGACTGTAATGGCCGCTTGAAGTTAATACCATAATATTTGGATGATGAATCAGGCTGCTAGTAAAAGTGTTGTCATGCTGTTGACCCAAGGCTTTTTCCCCTCGCCGTGTCCTGTCGGCCCCCGAGGGAAACACAGACAGGAGAGTAAAGGTCCCTGCTGCCTGTCTGTAATGGGATCGGCCGTTTGTTTGTAGTGCTGCAGCTTTTGCTGTGACCTCATTAGTGTCCATCTGGTTTGGTTCCCTGTGCTTTAGCTGGCCTCGCTCGTGTTGGTGAAGCTGAGAGAGGACACGCACAGGAAGTCGATGTTGAATGTGATACTTTTATTGCACTTACAGCGGGGGGGCGGAGCCAGAGGGTGGCCAATGGTGGCCAAGGCTATCATACATTTATCTTCGGCCAACCTTTTTGCAGAACCATTCCTGTAAGCAGGTGTTCCCATAAGGACAGAGCACCTCAGACAAGTAGTTCCCCACCAAAACAGATGGTGGCGGTAATGCGCTCAACTTGAATGTCAACCATCAACACAATTGCAGAAGAAGTAGTAGTTGTTTTGGTTTGCAAAAGTGCCATCTCACTCTGCACGTGCAGTCGGAAGCTAGTCTCTGCCTGCATAGGTAAATGAGTGAGTGACCTAGAAACACTTACCAGATCCACAGCAGCTTCCCACATATTAAAGATATGTCACATTTACAAATATACATACACAACTAAATATATCAAATAAACTTAAAAAATTGTGATTAGTTCACTACATTTATTCTCTTGTCTTTTTACCACTCGAGTTTTTAATGCCTATCAACAAGCTAATTTGTTTTGGGTTTTTTGTTTATTGATTGTAATGTCACAGTCTTTGTGACAGCAGATGATGAGTGAGAGTAAGATGATTATAGCGCAGAGCTTCCAGCTGCAGTAGTGAAGTGATGGCTTGAATTACCATGCATTGTTCCCCATGCCAATACATTATACAAGTGTGTATTTCCTTTTATTTATATAGATTACATTTTTTACTCTTTTTACAATGGTTTGAGTTGGGATTGTTGTATAGTTTCACTGCAGTTATGAGGCAAATATTTTATTGAACGGACAATAAAAGGTAGCATTTTAGTGTCATTAAAGGTGCAGTGTGTTAGATGTAGGTATAAATATCTTGTTATGTATGATTAGAAATATAATCTAATAACAATTATAAATAAATTGCCATAGAATTAGCCTTTTATACTTGCACAATGAACAGGTCTTTCTTAGCTGTAATGATAATGTAAGGCCACAATAAGCTATCCAACATGTTTGGAAAGGAGAGGTAAAGGGTTTTTAGCAACAAAACGTTCATTTTAATTTAACCACTAGATGTCACAAAACCCTATACACACCGCACCTAACCCTAACTAATGAGTTCCATCTATTTTGTCAGATTGAAATAACCCCTATCTCTTCTCTGTCCACTCTCTACAGAATCGGTGTATGACCCTCACAAAGAGCTGCAGTTGCCTCGCTCCACTCAGCACAACCCAAAAGCCATGAGCCAAAAGAGTGGCGGAGAGGCCGGGCCTCCTCCTTCTCAGGCATCAGGTAGGATCATGCTCCTCTTTTACCTCCGTCTCATTTGCAAGCAGGACTGATCATGCCCCACCCCAACACTTTGTGTACCCGTAGGCAAAAACACACACCTGCATACGACAGGAGAGACAGTCAGACAGCCTGCATCTTACTCCGAGATCCTCACTTGCTGGTCTGAATTAGAAAATCCTCTGAGAGGGAAGTTATGTCAGTTGAGTTGAATCAACAGACAGACTATGTCTGTTAGTGCTTGCCAGACACCATGAAAGGTTGTTGTGACATGCATATGTTGTCTCTTGCAGTATCACAGTCATGTGCACCAGGTTAGTACAGTAACTAGAGCCCTCTGTCATTTTCTAGTTTCTTTAACTTTGCAAAGTGAGATTAATTGATGGTTTAAACTGAACACAATGATGATGCAAGAGCTCATTTGAGTTCTGCATGCTCCGCACAAAGAGCTTGGCTGTTCTAACTGTTATGACAGCTTGGTTCAACCATGCAGGATGTGTTGAATGGCTGAGATCACCTTGTTGGGTATTTAAACTTTCAACATGGATCTATTGTTCTCAGGAAGTGAAACACAACATTTACAAGTCGTGATGCAGCAGAAAACAACTTTGTTGTTGACAGACAGAAAGCAGTTAATGCCACTACACAGATGATATAAAAAGATGACTATAGTATGATTCTATACATTTCTTTGGTAGGACAGTCTTGTATACTATGCCTTAGAGTCTCTCGGTCTACTGTGTCAACTAAGTTATGGGAAATATCTTTGAGAATACTGTATGAAATTCAGTGACATAAGATTTTAAGATTTGGAGCAATGCAATTAGAACACTGCATCAAATTATTAAACACATTGTTTTTTAATACAATAATGTTAAGTCTGATTTCTGATTTCTCACCTATTCAATTTACCTCACATCAAACTCAGGCCATGTTCCGGCATACAGCTGTACACAGTACACAGTGAATGTGGGGCACAGGTTGCTGTACTAGCATGTTATTTGGCCTGAGGTCACACAGCCAAGTCTACACAGCAAAAGAAACCACACTAATTGTGCAATAATCTTCAATTCGAGTAATTGATTTGAATATGTTTCAGTGCATAACAATAATTTTGCATGTTTTCCCAGGCTGTTGGATCTTAGATATTTTTACAGTAAATGACAGAAATGCACATGATTTGCTCATGTTTTTCGGATGCAGTGATGTGTGACCATATATGACTTGTGTCGTTGCACTTGCTAAAAATGACACTACCTCCATATACATTGTATGTGCCTCTTTTTTCCCCACTGTGTGTTTTGCAAACTAATGAGTCACCAAACAACCCCGAATGTCAACAGACGTCTAACTCCTTTTTTTTTTTCTTTTTTTTTTACGATCACCAACTTAACCACACCTTTCCCTGCTCTTCATCTAGTTCAACGTAACTATTTGAATGTTTTTGAAATTACAGTGTATTTCAGCATGCTGGAGCAGCACCTTTTCCACAAAGAAAAAAACATACCCTGTGTTACTAATATTATTTTTACTGTTCAGCTCTTATTGCTCATTCGCTGTCTCATTTTTATATTCCAGGAAGTTCCCTCTGAAGCAGGGAGTGTCTGCATATAAAATGGTCTGCAGTTCTCTGCTTCATAGGTCAGAAGCTTGTTTATTTTGTCTCTGTGGCTACGTTCAGTCCCAACAAAATGAACTTATGAAGCAAAAAAACAAAACAAAAAAAAGCAGCTCCAATAATTGGCATGCATCTTATTGTGCACATTAACATTTTGAACTTCCTCTCCATTTCAACATTTTTGCAAATTTTTTATTCAGTGGAACATGAACAAAAATGCTAATTTTAATGATAAATTCATTCAGTTGCTAGATTATTTTTATTTCTTTTTAATTAACTTACGATTACTTCATTTTTTTATTTTTTTTTAAAGGGGGACGGTTCACCTCATCTCATCTTTGGCCCCGTTTGAAACATAG
Organism: Chascanopsetta lugubris; assembly: GCA_016785325.1. Classification (NCBI taxonomy): domain Eukaryota; kingdom Metazoa; phylum Chordata; class Actinopteri; order Pleuronectiformes; family Bothidae; genus Chascanopsetta; species Chascanopsetta lugubris. Next base: position 24,736 of record JAFBJT010108135.1, on the reverse strand, counting down.
CTATTATTCACATGCTGTCCACATACAGTATATAATATAGACACACATATAAGATCCAATAAAAAAAGAAAGGGGGAAATATGAATTGGACGTGCAAAAAGCTCAGAAGCAAAACAATCAGAAATACATTTTGCTGCTTAAATGGGACTGCTAGCCAACACAGGTGGAGTTGCCTTTATTCACTGTATAATCATTTGCACTGTAGATGCCATGTCCTCTTCTATGACCATGGAAGGCCCCCGCAGTGCTTTTTCCACCTCTTCCAGCTCCACCATGCATTCCAGCTCCTCGGTCTGTGACCAGAACCCAGTCCACAGCAACAATGTTGACCAGGAGGATGCCAGGAATAGCCGAGTGGTACCAGAGATTGTCGCGGCAGAAAACGGGAATGGCAACAGCAACAGTGGCACAAACTCCTGGGGGAGCAATGAGCTGGGGGGTGGAAGAGGTGCAGCGGCGCAGGAGGCCCAGCAGCATCACCAGATGACTCCCTCTAAGCGTCGCACCGTGCTGAACATCTCTCCACCTCCACAAGACTTGTTAGATGACAGCCGCATGTCCTGCCAGGATGAAGCCTCCCTGGACTCGGAGCAGAGCAACAGCATGTGGATGGATGACTCTCTCTCCAACTTCAGCCTCATGAGTGCTGTCTCTTACAATGACAACACAGAGGTGCCGCGCAAGTCCCGTAAACGTACCCCTCGGCAGAGGCCGGGTCCGAAGGCTGTGCCTGCAGGTGGATCCAGCATGGACGTGTTTGATGCAGACAGCGCCAAAGGTCCGCATTTTGTCCTGTCACAGTTAGGGCCTGACAACAAGGCAGCATCCAAAGGAAGGTTAGTGTGACCTTAAGATGTGGTTTAAACTCCTCCTCTTAGTTGTGAAGTCTCATAAACAGACTCTGTAGAAAGGAGGCAGAGACAGAGATTATTGTAATTCACTGAATTGACGGAACTCATCAGAACTCCCGAGTATGATTGTATGACAATCAAACACAAAAGGTGTTTTGTTTGTTCATATTTGGTGACTGTGATAAACTTAGGGCTCCTAATGATAATATTGTATGTGGGCTCATTCTACAATCAATGAAAACAAAAATTCAAACATTTGGGTCTTTATACACGAGAACAACCAGTATTTTTATTCCATTTGTCACAGTTTTACCAATATCACACACACTGTACCTATAATTTCATACCATTAGTATTTACAGTATGAAGTAAATAAGAAGGAGCTCTTTTTTGCACGTCTTTTCCCTCTGGATAATCTCACATAGCACTCATCCAAATTGTCAGAGTAGGTTATTATTAGCAAATAACACACACACTCACACTCACACTCACACACACACACACACACACACACAAACATCAACAGATGGAAATTAACAAACTACACTGGCTCTGAATTTCCCACCACATTTGGACGAAAGAAGTGCGGCGACATGTGAGGGGAGGGAGGGGCAGGATACTCAAGTACAAACAATGGTTGGCCACAGTGAATCACAGAACCCCGCTCAAAGACCAAGGATCAGCAGAGCCGATTAAATAAACAGATAACTGAACACTTTAAGCATTGCGGATAGAATATGCTTGGTTGATTGAGGGCCTCTTAACTCTGCATTGCTCAGTGCTCCATGGCAACTTGTGAGCTGTTTCACCAGTGCGGGCAACAAAGAGCAATTTTCCAGCATCAAACCCCAGAGCAATTCTCAGCCTGATGCACACAGATATTTGAAATTTAGTCAACTTGTGTCTTTCCTATTACTAACTGGGGACTATTATTTTATTTCAACCTCGTGGATCTTTAACCACAACATGTCACACCCAAATATCCCAGCTAGTTTACATGTACCAACAGTAGAATAGATTAAAGATGTCAAAATTGTAAGCTAACCTTTAATGCCTGTGGTAAAACCTGACTCTTGTTGCAGCTCTGACGATCCTCAGGCGGGAAACCATAAGGGGGGAACTCTCTCAACGCAATACCCTCAGAAGAGTGAGGGGAAGGAACTGAAAATCCTCATCCAGCCTGAGACCCAACACAGAGCCCGATATCTTACTGAAGGAAGCAGAGGGTCAGTGAAGGACCGCACTCAGCAGGGCTTCCCTACTGTAAAGGTAACTACTGCTGTATGAGCTCTACAGAGTGTCAAGTGTCAGGTCTAGTGCTTCTCGTTTACCTGGTGCCTTTAACCTTTGTCGTTTTCTATATTTATAAATGTGCCTGCAGTTTAATAAATGTAAATTGTATATATTTTTTTATTTCTCTGAAATACATTTACAACTAATCTTATTCTGGCTTTCCTTTCTCTGCTGTAACATTTCTATACTGGGGGACTAACACGATTATCTTATGTTATCTTATCCTATGTTATCTCTCCACTCTCACAGGTAGAGGGTGTGAACGAGCCAGTGATTTTACAAGTCTTTGTGGGCAACGATACTGGACGTGTGAAGCCTCATGGATTTTACCAAGCGTGCAGGGTGACCGGCCGTAACACCACAGCCTGCAAGGAGGTGGACATCGACGGCACAACTGTCATTGAGGTGTCCCTTGATCCAAGCTCCAGCATGACACTAGCGTATGTACTGCTCTCCAGTCAAACAAGCCAAACCAAACACTGCCCACAGAAGTTTTGCTTTTAGTTTTGTTTTTCCAAAAGTCCACAGTAGAGGGATGTATGCATTTGTTTACAGCACATTGACACGGTCATCAGGCTTTATTAATAAAAAGTCCCTTAGTATCTGTCCAGAGTGACATTGAATAATTACAATATCGAATACAACTCCTCCGGATGACCTCATCACCGAAAGTTGCTTCAACATGAAACGATGCATTGTGTTAACTGTTGCAGACTTATACTCATTTAGCAAATAAAGTTGTTCAATGATATCTCTCTGTGCAGGGTGGACTGTGTCGGGATCCTGAAGCTGCGTAACGCTGACGTCGAGGCTCGCATTGGCGTCGCTGGGTCCAAGAAGAAGAGCACACGTGCACGTCTGGTGTTTCGGGTCAACATCCCCCGTTCGGACGGATCAGTTCTCACGCTACAGACTCCATCATCTCCAATTCTGTGTAGTACGTCAGCCCCCCTCCTGTTTATCTCTGTGGAAAGGTTTTTTTTACATTCACAAATATATTATAGCAAACATCAGATATGTTCAGATGATGGTTGAACTAATTCAGAGGTGTTATTTCTCCTGATGAAACAAAGTCAGAGTATGAAGTGGGTCAGTTAACAAACAAACATGTGACCTATTTACCTGATAATTACCTTTTATTCTGTAAACTGAGCCATTCCCCCTCTCTTTAAACCGTAGAGGCCCTGTTTCTAAAGTTTAGTGTAGCCCGAGGTCAGGAGACTGCTGTTGTCTTTTGATGTCCGCGTACGGAGACAATGTGTTAAGATTCCTTCAGACTCAGGTGTTATTTAATAATACGTACAGTATGAGGGCGGGGTTGGTTTCATAAACAGGAAAGACGCTTACGGCCATAAGAAAGTTTCTGTGTAAGTGGATTTGGGAGTGACAGGTGAGAGAGGGAAGGAAAGGACAAAACAATAGAGGTGTATGGACTTCTATTGTTTATATATAGCCTGTGTGCGAGCCAGGGAAATATCTTTCCTCAATACTAAAAAAAGGAAGTAATCCCAATTGGCATCCGTGACTGTGGGGTCTGAGTGAGTGTGTGAAGCTGCAGAGAATCAAAAAAGGTCAGTAAAATATGTCAGAGGAAAAGGATACAGACTGTAACCTGTGTTTATATAGCATTTGTCTTGTTCACCACTCAAAGGGCTTCACAGTGTGGATTCTGCAATTCACTCATATATCCAAACAATCGTACGATGCATGTTTGAGCAGCATTATGAAATATTTAGTCTGATGTCATGTCATGTCATGTTATTGTCAACCGCTTTGTATTGATGTATTGATATCTAGTTACCACAGGTTCTACGTGCTTTGGAGGGAGAGGTGTGGTGAAGTTTATTAGGCTCCTACACGCAACTCAACCATTAGATATCACTAAATCCTCCCCTATCATTATGTTTTATGCACTGACCTTAGAGACGAATATATAGACCTGATCATTATTACTTTTATTGTGACTGATATGATATCATACAAATAAAATCACATAACCTGTTATTTGAATATTAAACAACAGTTACCGGTAAATGTCTTAACCTAGATTTCACGTAATGGGGTCACACCAGGTACAACGTCTGCCGACATGTACTTACTTTGTTGGACCACACCTGTTTTTTAATGTTAGAAAATTAGATCTCAGCAGCAAACCTTTCATTTGCTATGACTGTATCTTGCACAATTGTGATGTGATGGCAGACAGACAGACACCTGCCAATTTACTTGCAATTATCTCTGTACTTACTGTAATCGAATTCAGACTCATGAAGTGAAACGTACGTAGCCCCATCAAGCCCCTATAGTCCCTTTTTTTTTTAAACCACTTGTAACGTCCTATCCATGTGACACTGTGTCTGCTTGGTCTACAGCCCAGCCGGCGGGGGTGCCTGAAATCCTGAAGAAGTCGCTGCACAGTTGTTCAGTGAGAGGTGGAGAGGAGGTCTTCATTATTGGCAAAAACTTTCTCAAAGACACCAAAGTCATATTCCACGAGAATGTATCGGGTAAATTGATTTTCATCCATGAATATTTCACCGTAACCTTGTGAAATCTAATGTTTGTTTCCCCGATTAAACATCTTGTCTCTTACCAGATGAAAATTCATGGAAGGCGGAGGCTGAAATTGACATGGAGCTGTTTCACCAGGTAAAATCTGATTGTTTTTCTCCCAAATTATTAAAGCTATTTACAAATGGGCAGAGTAGAGAGAAGCAGCCAGTTCAGACTTGTTTGTGCCTTTTGATGAAGTAATCACCTTAAATCGCTGCTGGTTCAAAAGTTTCAGTAGTCTCATTGTGCTCTGACCTAATTACACTCCAGACTTGAATGTCTCAACAGTCCATGTTGAAACCTTTGCCCTTGTGTAGAACATGCTGTGGAGTTGATTAATTTTACTGTATATGTACATCAATGTTCTTGTTTTTCCTTGTGTGAAATTGTCATGCGTTCTCTCACAATTCACATTTTCAGTTCTTCAAAAGCCTGATCACAATCCATCTTTCAATGCATGTCAAGTGTATTTACGCCTGTTCTTTCATGGGTCAAGTGCTGTCCTATTACGATCTGAGCACAACAAACTCATTTGAATGCCAGGTGTAATGGGGGAAAAAATCATATCTATACTCATGAATGCACTGATCCGCTCACTTAACTTGTTAAGTTTTATTCTATTTTCTTTTCTCCAAGAATCACTTGATCGTGAAGGTTCCTCCATACCAAAGCCAAGCCATCACCTCTCCGATGTACGTTGGAGTCTATGTGGTGACAAATGCTGGAAGATCCCATGATGTTCAGCCTTTTACTTACACTCCAGATCCAGGTTTGTTTGAGTCCCTTTCCCTTTCTATAGATGCAGTTTCTCTTGATTACACGTTCATTGTTTTCTACTACAGTGCATAACCACCTCTCATGATTAAAAAGGTGTAATGAAATTATATTTATGAGGCTTTACATAGATTTTTCCTTTTTTCAGCACAACATGATGTTCCTGTGAAGAAAGAGATGCCTTCTCCAGTGAAGACTTGTACTTTCGATGAACAAATTAAAGGTACTATTCCCTTTCTGAACTAATATATACAATTACAATTGGTTATTCTTACTGTGTAAGCACCAGAGGAAACATATGTATACAAATGGGTGGGGTTTTGCTTTTGGAGTGTTGCCCATCTTGATGTTTATTTCTATACTGCACATGGTAAACTGTTCATTGTGTTTGACACATAATGGATAAAACAGCTGAAACATTTCAGTAAAGCATTGAAAGAGTCAAATTCAATTTCCGTCTGTATGATAATGTATTTCCTGTCCCGGTTCACTCAGCCCTTGATGGTGCTTTGATGCCCTCGATGTTGCCTCCGGTGAAAAGAGAAGACGTAACACCCATGGAGGTGACCAGCAACCTTCAAACATCTGGAGTATTTAAGGTGATGATCTGTTACCCCAGTAAAGGCCCCGACTTTTGATGATTGACTGATTTAAATATGAAAAGGCTCATTATAGAACACTCAAGTGATGATAAACTCATAAAACACCAGTATAATTATTTTATGTTCTACCTTTGACAGTAGAAATGTAAATCTGTTTTCTAACATCTTACACTCTTGACCTGAGAGAGCAGTCCAGTGGATCTAGGTTTTAAATGTCACAGTAGTGGTTTGTTGTCTAAGACAAAAACAAACCACACCCCTTACCCTTTGTTTTGTGTTGTCAGCAGACTGGTGACCTGTGCTCGGCCCAGCAGAACTCAGACATGACTGCAGGACATCTAAATAAAATCAGACCCTTCTCCAACAACCTGTCTCAGGCTGCAGGCGACCCCGACAAAGGCCAGGCTTCTGTTTTTACCAACAGCGAGCCCTTAAGTACCATTCAGAAGCAGGACATTGCTCCAACCAGCTCGTTTCCTGTGGCGGCTGACTCCCTGCTCCAGCAAACCCCTCAGCAGCTCTTCCTGGAACCCAGAGATGGTCTTGGCCAGGAGAGGCCAGGAAGTGGCCCTGGAGGTGTGGGGAGGCTGTGTGGAGAACCTGCAGTTCAGCAGCAGCATAAGCAGCAGCAGCTGCCGCCGCCGCCACTGTTCCCTCAGGACGAAGTGGCCCACCTGGAGGAGGCAGTGAGACAACTTAAAGCCAAAGGTTACTGTAGTCTGCCACTTCAGCCCGACAACTCTATGTCCAACCACCAGCAGCAACACATGCAGCACCAACAGCAGATCCAAAAACAGCAAATCCAGCAGCAACATCAGCAGCAAATGCAGCAGCAGCAGCAGCAGCAGATTCAACAGCAGCAGCAGCAGCAGCAGCAGCAGGTGATGGATAATTTACAGCAGCATCTGTTTCAGTCACAGATTCAGATGCAGTGCGGCATCTTTCAGGACGCCACCCAGGGCAAGAATGCAGAACCGCAGGGCTCATCACAAGGTGTGGTGTCAAATTCAGGATCTCTCTTCCAGCAGGCCCAGCAGCAGCAGCAGCAGCAGCAGCAGCAACAGCAGCAACAGCAGCAGCAGCAACAACAAGCATCGTTGTTTCAACAAGCAAATGACTTGCTTTCTATTCAGACCAACTTCCTTCAGCAGACACCCTCTCACCCTTCACCGCCTATGTTCCACAACCCTGGTACTCTGCCTGAAACGCAAGATCCACAGGGGGCTCTGTTCCAGAAGGCGTCACAGGAACAGGTCCAGGCTGCTCTCTTTCAAAATAGCATGACGGTGCTCCAGTCCCCAGAACAGCAGCCCACTGCCTCTGGACTTTTCCTTCCCCAGTCCTCCCTGCCCACTCAACTCACAGGCAACACTTCTCAACAGCAGCAGCAGCAACAGAAGCAGCAGCAGCAGCAGCAGCAGCAGCTGGTCTTCCTCAATGCGCTGCAAACCCCTGCCCCTGAACCACAACCAGTATTTCAGGCTCAGACCCAGCTCTCCCCCATCCAGCAGAGAAGCCCCATGGAGCAGCAGCAGCCTCCACATCCTCAGACCCACACACAGCCAGCACAACAGGCTCCTCTCTTTCAGAGCATCTCCTCGCACCCACCTGCAAACACACTCTCTCCAGGCCAGCAGCAACCACAGCCACCGGGCCTCATGTTCTGCAACAGCACCATGTCCACCCAAGACCAGGCCCCCGGCCTCCTGTTCAACAGCCAGGGCCAGATGCCACCTCTGACCAGTAGCAGCATGGTCTCACAGGAGCCCCCAACCTCCTCGCTGCTCTTTTCCCAGTCCAGCATGGTGACCGTGAACCAGCAGGATCGCTCTGAGCCGATGGCCTTGGGGAACCCCACCCATCCCCGACAGCAAGTCATGTTTCAGGAGCAGCAGCCGATGCAGTTGGGCGGCGGCTCAAACAGCCAGCAGGAGCCGCCGGTGGGCCTCTTCATGTCTCAGTCCAACATGGCCTCCCTGCAGGGGGGGATGGCTCAGGAGCTCGCGCAGTCGGCCATGTTCACCCCTCAGAATGGCGTGGCAAACCTGCAGACGACCACGTCCTCCCCTGTTCAACCGCCAGGAACGCTGTTTCAGAGCGCTGTGAGCGGGAGCATCAATCAGCCCAGCCAGCCTCAACAGCCGGGCATGTTCCTCTTCAGGATTCAGAATGGTAAAGAGTCAACTACACTTCAAACCGTTGACAACATAAACACGCTCATAAAGTCTAGTCTGAATTCTGGACATCGGCTGCAAAAGTATTTTTAGATTTGTCAACTGGTCAAAAGAACTATTCCAGCATGACACTTTAACCTCTCTGTTCTTCCTCTGTGTGTAAACACACAACTGCTAAGTCAGAGGTAGGTCAGCAACAGAGGTGATGTTGCCAGCTTGTTTGTGTCGCCCCCAAGTGGCCACAAATCTGCTCATCTAGAACCAAATACACACCAGACATGATGACAAACGCAGATTAACATTTTCTTGAAGTTGTAACACTGATTAATGATTGTAGCCCCTTTCTTTCAGTCTGTGTTTTTTCTTTATATCCTTCTGTCTCTCTCTTCTCCTCTGTGTCATCTCTCTCTTTCCACCAGTTTCGCTGTCTGATCAAATATAAAGTCATGATTTTTTTGTTTCATTTTCAGAGGCTAATTAGATGGTCAAAAACTGTGCCAGATTCAATGTAGCATCCCTGTAGTGGAGTAATAACCAATTCTGCCCAATTCATTGTTGAAACCACATCAATTTAAAGTTGATGCAACTTTGAGTTGATTAATATACAAAGCACAAAGCTGCATGTCTCAATTCTTTCTTTGTCACTCACTCATCTGTTTCTTCCTCACAGGATGTGATCCGTTGATGAACACGGCTGGAAACACGCTATCGGATCAGATCATCGCCATCAGCCAAGCTGGCCAGAACCAGAGGGAGAGCGATGCTCGTATCCAGTCCCTGCTCAGCCAGTCGCTGACCCAGTCCGGCTCTGTGCAGGACAGCATGTCAACCCGCCAGAACATGGAGAAGATGGACGACCTGCTGGTCAGCCTGCAGGAGTCTGGCACCAACTTAACTCGTTCATATTAATCTCCATTCTTTGTAAATGATGATATATAATGAAAATGTTAGGAGTGACATGCAGGCAAACCATTATGAATTAGTTTGAGACAGACTGAACGTCATGTGCTTCACCAAAAATGTTTTTGTAGCCTGCTCATACATTGTTTAGTTGTCATTTGGACAGAACTGTGAAGATGAGGTCATCATTAGTGTTGGGGTTTATTGGCTGAGCAGTTTATTTAAAAGAAGAGAAAGAAACACTGACTGACTCCCCATTGTTAATGCATACATGTGAACCGTGAGGAATGAGTGTCCTAATTGTTTGATGACGATGATGATGATGATGATGATGATGATGATGAGGGAGGTGAAAATCAGCCTGAATTTTCATTCATACATGTCGTGAATTTGTGTTGTGTGTCATCAGGTCGTGAGTCCTGTATTCTTTCCATAGTCTTTTTTCACAAGTGTTTTCCAAAGTGTTTTGTGGTTTCTGTGAATAGTGTTCCCTTTAATACTTCTTTTGTAGTGTTTTTGTTTTAGTTGTTTTGACGATGGAGCATGTGGTGTGGCAGGCAAGTAGACTGACGGTGGTTTGAACAGTGGTACACTTTGTAGGTATAGAAGGTGCAATTGCTGTTCGGTTTGATAACGGTGGAATGGTGATAATGGAAAGTGAAGTGAAAGAAGGCGAGCCAGGGAGAGTGGCGAAGGGTAAACGGAAAGAAGGAAAGCGGCAGACTATTGAGATGAATGGAAACGTTCTCTAGTCCTGTGGGATGTGGAGTCACGAACAAGTGTGTTACACAAATGTGTGCTTATTGTTTCAGTGTTGCAGCAGCTAGCTTGCACATGTGATACAAATAAGTTCACCTTTACCTTCTCTGACTGACCACAACGTGATATACAGTAGGTTCTCATTGAAGGTTGGGTGTAGGACGATACTGCACTTGGGTAGTGTTTAAAGAAATACTCTATTGGAGCTTTAGGGAACCTGACAGAAATGGTTGTTTATAGCGCCACATGTGGCGGTGAAGTGACCTGGCGTCAGCACCCTGTTGTAAGCTTGCGCTTACACTTGATGGTTGTCAGTGGGCGTTGACAAAATGAAAGTAATCAAAACGATACAGCCGGTCAGTAACGGGCCACAGCAGCATGGCAACCGAGTGAGCTTAGGGCGATGACCCCTCTTTTAGATTATGTAACATTCACTCATCGGCGTTAATATGTGGTTTTAAACAGAAACAGTTGCTTCATGCACCTTTACAAACAAAACAACTGGCAGGAAAAGTTGAGATATTTTGGGTACACGGGAAAAAAAACGCTAACATGCTCCCCAGCAGCTCTAAAACATAACTTTTTGTATGAGACACTTTGCCGTCACCTCAGTGTATAAATAGCACTTTGTAACATTATGTAAGTGAACGCGTTCAGACTAACATTTAGTCTGCATTCGTCTACGTCAAACTGTGTCAGTTTGATACTTTTTACAACTTATTCTCCTTTGATTGTATCAACACAACACTACAACACGTAGTGGTATCAATGTAACAAACAATGGCTGATTCTTCCTTTTTCCTTTTTTTTTTTACATTTATATTCAGGACTTTATGATGCTGTTTATCTGTGACCACTCAACTCATCCATGGTACACTACAGTGCCATGAGGGTTGGCGCTCTTTTCTTCTTCTTTTTTTTTTACTCAGCCACCTCCTCCTCATTGTTTACAGTGAAGAAGATACATTTCCCTGGCAACGCTCAGGCAGACCCAACAAACATATCCCTACTGGTATTATTATTCTGTGAAATACAATCTCATTGCCAGCCATGTTACTACTACTACTTGTCATTCCCAAAATGTATTTATTCCTGAAAACAAAGATAATAAAATAAAATAAAAAACAGCTTAAAAATCTGGACGAATGAGGACAGTTGTGATTCAAGACATTTTTAATCAAAAGTTGTAATTTAAGTCAACACAATTCACTTATTTAAAACATACATCTACAATAGACAGAGTGTAATATAGTATATTAATATAATTTGTTTTTGTCATGAGGTTTATTGTTTTAGTGTCTTTTTGCGTCAGGCACGCATTAACTGGAGTAGTATTCTTAAACGAGCCAGAAAGGAGCTTTTTTTTTTTTTACCCGTTTTATTCAAGTGATGGATTGACCTGGATGTTGAGGAGAAGCTGGGGTGTTGTCAACTGCAGCTATGCATTGAATCTCTCACCTGAGGTGTTTTTGTGCAGGAATCGAGCCCCTATTGTGTGTTTTCTTGTAAATGTCAAGTCCTCTATGGATGTGATGTTGGCCCGTGACCTCACGACCAAAGTTTGACCCCAATCTGAGTTTGCATGAATCCTGATGACTTTGCCAGTTTTATGGCTTGGAAGCTCCCCCCCCCCCCACCCACCACCCCCCCCTGAATTTGAGTCTTCAAGAAAATTAGATGTAGACACCTTTTGTCCCTCTTAAAGGTTCAGTGTGTAGGATTTAGCGATATCTGGTGGTGACATTGCATGTTGCAGCTTTCCAAATTCCAAAGTGAATGAACTTAAATTGCGTTGCTGAATCATTTGTCTTTAGTTGTGACACTTCCCGTGCACATATCAATATCCAATACCAATCGGCCTGTTCTTCTAAATTGGTCTATCAATTTCAGTCTTTTGCCAGCAGATGGCTGAACTCACTGCAACCACTGTGTTGTCTTTGTCATACCGAGAACCTTCAGAACAAGCCTCATATCTAGTGTGGAAGAGCCAGCGCCACCATGTGCGGGTCCTCGGTGGCATACGGCCTGGTCCATTCCGCTGCCCTCTCCGGAGGCTGTGTGGAGATGACTGCTCTTTCCAGTCGCCAGTCTTATGACCTGCTAGTTGGATTCAGTGCCGGGGGTCTGATAGCTTTAAACCTACTTAATGGTTTTGGCTCGAGTTCAAATATTTCAGCTCAAGTGATTGACGTAGATTCGGTGTCTTTGCATCATTCACATCACATTGCTTGTTTTTATGTAATCACAGCGTGACGAATGTGTTTGCACATGGCGTGAACGCACCGGTAGCTTTAGATGAAAGACAACTCAAATGAAAATATCACGGTTTTCAAAACAAAATTCCTGCCATTATATCAAATAAATCTCACACACTGCACCTTTTTAAAGATTCCAGTGAGGCGTCTCTGTTGTGTTGTGTCCTGTTGTGTGTACTTTGACTGTGAGTGTGTGCATGAACAAGGGGCTGGTCTCTATGGCAGAAATGGCTCTGTACAGTTTGTCAGAAACTCATTCACACAGTTACATTTTATACACTTTTCAATAGATTTGTTGTTTTCTGTGACTTTTTGTGTTTTGTGGAAGTTCCTTTGTGTTGTTCTCAGCGGTTTGAGTGTTTTTTTTTTAAAGGGACCCTACTCCTGAAGGAAACCTGACTTTGGAGAAAAGAGCTGAATCTAATTGGCTTATCTTTAACTTGCGAAGAAGAAAAACTAAGATATCCAGTGTTTAAATATTTATGATTTTCTTTGTGTTTTTGTTTTACAGTGTTTTCGTCTTTCTTTCTTTCCTCTTTCTTTGTAGACCTTGTGCCTCATTTCGGAGAAGCATATCTAATTTATTTGTGTGTCAGTAATTATCTGAACTGTTTCCCGTAAATCATCATTGTCGTGAATGTCCTGATGAGCCCCTGCACTCTGAATAATACAAGCAAACGTACCTGTGCTCAGTAACTCCTCTGTGAAGTTCATGTACATATCATATGTTTGTTAGAGGCTTGTTATTGGACCGCTGGGCCTTCACATGTTTTAATCTCGGTTAAGAAAAATCGCACCAAAGTTTTACTGTGTTTATTACAAAAAATGTGATGAAAAAAATGAAAAATAAGATAAAGTAGGATGGAGAAATTTCAGTATTTCGACTCTGAATAATTATGCTGATTGTGATTGTACAGCTTTGGCTGTCTAAAGCCTGGTGTCACATCCAGAAAGCTCTTTTTATACACACTTAGGGGGAAGTGATTACTTTTTTGTAGTTACATTTTCCTCATTTGTTTATTTACAATTCAACTATGTCAGAGATACATTGGTGTTTCTCTTTACACAGTCTTTACACGTTGTTTGTTAAACTGCAGCATTGTTGATAAAGGTTCTCAAACTTTTTTTTTTCCTGCAATAGAACAAGATGCGGCTTGCTTTTATCATGGACCAGTTCATCTATAAAAAAAAAAACAATCTGTCACAGATATTTAATATTTTTCTTACTAAAATGTCACTTTAGACACTAATATAAGCTGTACATGTGCCTTGAGGAGATGTTGTAGTATTGACCCGATGTTTAACAAGATGCTGGTTTCTCGCCGGCCTCTGACGGTTAGTCCTCTGTACTTAGAATGTTTTTAAGCCATAAGACCTTAAATGTGCTTTAAATGCTCAACAACAGTGACCAAATGAACTTGGTTATTGTTGTTGACTCGTGCAATTTCTGTCTATATGCATCTAATTTGTTTGTACTGAAGTATCCATTGCATTTATGTTATACGACATAGATGCAGACATTTGTCTTCTCTGAAACTGCTATGCAGCCATAAACTGTAAATGTAGATTGGTTAGGTTTTGAATGTATATTTTTCTATATATAGCCTCTCCTAAGAAACCAAAATAGATACTCTTTCTTATTTATGTTGCTTGTTGAAACATTTTCAGACGCTTTAATTGCCGCTTGAAATTAGAAATCTTGTATTTAGTCAATTGAAATTTTTCTTTTCAACATTGATGTTTTTTTCCCCCCAAGGCTCTTCTTTTTTAAATTATATTCATGCTTGTAGCGTTTATGTGGTGATTTGTGTTGTATCCAGTTCTAATGTTTATTGGTGTCGTGGTTCCAATAACATCTATATGCCCCGGCTATGTGTGTCTTTTAAATCAGAAATAATGTGAATTACACATTCTGCAAAACAACATTAAATGTAATTTCTCCCTAAATTGCTGAATTGTGACACTATCTGTAAAGTCTCCTCAACCAACTTTGACACAGCAGAACCACTTCACCTGGTAACAGCTTCTTTTAGTCCTGGATATAACGAGGGGGATGGTTGGTCTTTTAGTTTCTAACAATGTGAACAATTGTCTAATCATAATCATAGAGGGAAAAAAAGCTTTCTATAGATTTGGCTTTTTGGGACATTTTTCTTTTCTTTTTGCAAATACTTTTTTGTAAACTTGCTGCTATCTATATTAAACACATACACATTCAATGTTTGGCCAATCTGCCACTGATTTATCTTTTACATTGTACCGCACTCTATATAGTTTGTCTTCTTTATTTCTAATTTTTCCGGGGGGGGGGGGGGGGGGACCCCCCCTTTAACAACAACCCCCTTTTTT
>JAFBJT010108133.1:0-14105 GCA_016785325.1 Chascanopsetta lugubris | reverse complement strand
TTCAAAGGGGGGGCACAAAGTTTAAAAAATGAAAGTGATATTTTCCCCCCCCCCCCCCCCCCCCCTTGCCGTGTCACAGGAGATTGACTGTCTCAATCAAAAGTTGAAATTTCTTCAAAGGAGAATGCAGGTGAGAATTGTATATTAATAAGTGTGTGTGTGTGTGTGTGTGTGTGTGTGTGTGTGTGTGTGTGTATTGTGTTATTCTCCTCTCCTTTCATCTCCATGTCCACCCTGTCCTGCAGGTTGCAGACTCTCACAGCTGGAAGGGGGTGCTGACCAGAGCCCCTCTGTGGTGAACCAACACATCAATGTAGATGTAAAGATGAGGAGGTTATTTTGAGAAGCTAATTGTACTAGTTCAAAGGATAATTTGCTGAAAATGCTTATACATGAGTTCGTTATAAATGAAACCACAATAAACTACATTTACCAACATCATACAGTGGGATAGAACAATAATTATTTCATTTCATTTCATTTCATTATGCCTTCCCACCTACTGATCTACATCACAGACTCTCCTCATCCACGTCCAGTAGGTGGCAGTAATGCGACCAAAAGCTGACTGGGGGTCAACCCACAGTAATTCAAAATTGAAGAAGACGTGTCTCGTAAACATAGTTGGCGAACAAGTCGCTTCGCTAGATTCAAGTTGCCTGCGAGGTATATGGTTATCTGTTATTTCTTCCGTCTTCGTCAGTAAATGTAGATACTCTCTACGTAGTGACGCTTTTGTTGTCGCAGAGAACACACCGCGGCTGTTAGCTTCGTGAGTTGTTTCAGTTAGCTTCAGGTTAGCATGCTAGCTTCTGCCCTGCGTAGGGCAGATGTCGGTGAGACGGGCTCTGGTGAGCTGTGTTGTGTTGTCGGTTCAGGACTCCTGTGTGTTTTACCCCTGCTGCACAAACTGCTTCTCCAGGGTCGACGGTGAACTGCGGGACACGAGGAGGTACAATCACACTGCAAACACTGGCTCTTGAGCTTCCACCATCACAACACCACCGACATGAATACGCGACTCATTTCAAGTTAACAGAAATGTGTTTAGTTGACTGCACAGACATTTGAACATTGTTTGTCGCATCAGATTGTAAAGCATTACTGTAGAAACTAATTGTACTTTTGTATGAATAAGATGACACACTGTCGCCACCAAGTGGTCAGGGGGAGTGTGGCGCCAGATCAGTCAGAAATTGAGAAACATGTCACGTACGAGTGGAATGTCACGGAACATTTTCAGGATAAAATGAGAAAAAGGTGCTAGACCAAGACTGTTACTATGTAAACGTCAGTGATATCACCTTTAACGTGATCTCCAATTTAAAAAGAACCAATCAGACTTCAGGATTAAGGTGATTTCAGACTGGGATGGATCCCTGAATTACTTTCCACGTACTCACCATCACATGTCTCATCTACCTACGTGACACAGATGCAGATGTTCCAGGTGTGGTTACAGCTGTCCCAGGGCTCAGGTTGATTACAGATACCGCCTCTCGCTGATGGTGATCAGGGACAGATGCATATTTAAAGTCACCGTGTTTGGAGCCTGCTTGAACCCATTCTTTGGCATCGCTGCGAATGGATTACAGAGGTGAGCGAATCATTTATTTCACACTGTACATAACACAACATTCGGGTCTTATGTCTTCACCTCTGTCTGCCATCATTTAAACTCTGTCTAAAGTTTTTCTCCTTGTTGTTTTATTGAGGCTTGTTTGTGAAGCCGGAGTTTCTCCTTTCTTCATGTATAATGTGTGTGTGTAATGTTGTAGGTTGGTTGAGAACATAGATGGACCACTTGGCGCATCAACCAAAGGTCCACTGTTGGTAAAGGCGATCAATGATGTTTTCATTGGCAGACATTTCATCTTTGGCATAAAGGTACAATTGTTATCGCGTATTTGATACCTTGATAAATGCAATATAATTTTATATTTCCTGACTTTAACTATTCCTTTTTCCTCAAGGTGCCTGGAACAGTGGGCCGGCTTTCGTTTTCAGGACCAGGACTCGACAAAGATGGAAACAGAGTCCATTTTGTTGCCAGTCAGATGATTCTCCCGGGAACCGTCGGCCTGGGAGGCTGCACTGTGATCAGCCACTATCGGGGTCTCCTGCAGAAAGCCACAGAAAATGACCCAGAGTTCAAATCTCCCAGAGACCCAGACACACCCATGCTGCTGACTCATCATCTGTCTCCAACCAGCAGCTTCAATAACACCACACTGTTCGCCTCAGATCTTGTTTTACTGTCACCACCAAGGTAATTGAACGGAGGAGCTACTGATGATGTACCGATTTATGTCTGATAATTATCAATACATGATAACAAGAGTCAAAAATTAAGTAGTTTGTTTTTCATTTCAGATCACCACATCAGGACAGCAGCCTCACTCCCACCCATCCATGGCAGCAGTCACTGGGACTGATTACTTCATCAGCAGAGCAGGAGGAAGTCTGTACTTCTACACAGGACGAAAGAAACATTAAAAGCCGCCAGAAAACCACCCGTCGTGTACAGAGAAGCTGCCGGGAGAACCATGAACTCGTGGAGGAAAGACATCTGTCACCTCGACTTTCTCCTGACCACCGCTTTTCTAACTCTCCATCACACCCAAACAGGTCTGATGAAACCCCTCCCCTCAGGAATACGTGGTTCAGTCTCTCCCAGTCTGACAGCAACAGGGATCTACCACTCAGCAGTAAGACAAAGGGGTGTCCAGCCCAGCAGCAGACATGTCTGTCCAGCTCTGCGGTCTGGGACGATTTGCCTTTGTCCGAGAGTCTCACAGAGTTTTTGTGCGAGGAACACAAAGATTCTAATGTTGAAATGGAGTCACACCTGAATGTGCAAAACCAGAGCAAAACAATAAGTAACAAAGCTGAAGTAACAACTTCTCTTTGTCCATATACCACGCGGAGAACGGAGAGGAACTCATGGATTTTACAGGAAGTCACTAATAGGACTAATAATGAGGTTGACAGAGGGGATTTGAACTCTTCCCGGAATGATCAGGAAGACAAGGATGCTGGTGATGAGAAGTGTGAGGGAGAGAGCTACGACTGTTCAGTGGATCTGTTTGGTTGCTCTTTAATGAGAGACACTAACGCAGAGACGCCCCCAAAACATTCAGAAACTGTGCGTAGGAAAACCTGCTCTCTGCTTTTCACTCCAGACAAACAGGAAGTTGGAAAACACACCAACAGAGACTGTTTGATTCCACCAGGAACACAAGAGCTGGACTTCATCCCTCCCTCTCAGTCCACCCCGCTTGTTGAAATGGGGGTGAACACCCTCAAATATAGACACAACTATGGATTGACCCCAAAAAGGAGGTTCAAGTGCCGAAACACTCCCCTGGCTCAGCAGCACCTTCAGGACCTGAGAGGAGGGTTTAACTACAAACATGACTCTAGTGTTTGTGATTTGACGGAGGAGAGTGAAGTGGTGGTTCCTCCAACTCCTACTAAAGCAAGATGGAGTGAGGAGCAACAAAGAAGAAACAAAGAGACGGATCCAAGCTGCAGTGGTTTGGTTTCACAGCAGGAAGATGGGCGGGACCGTCAAACAGATCTGATCGGATCAGATAGTTTCCTCCCTAACGATATGAACCAGGCCTGTGATTGGTCAAGAGATCTTTTCTCTGATTCGCTATGAGTTCTGCTTTTATCAACCCACTGCTTTTATTTATATTTTATTTTAAAGATCTTTTGTTTTACTTTCCCTTCCCCCAAAGCCCCTTTAAAATGTCTTGTGGAGAAATATAATCTCATTAAATGAGGATTGACACTTTGACAATTTTGTCTTTGTTTAAACTGGTCCTCTGGTGGTTTACAGTGATGTGGCTCGAGTCCCAGAATGTGATATTTCGAAACAAGTCACACCTGTGTGTGTGTTTACGTGTGTGTGGGTACCTGGGGAGACCCCTGACCTTTGCACGCAGCTAGTACAGTATGTGAGCCCAGTCACCCAGAGAATGAAAACTCTCAAAGTGTCCAACATATGTTTGGTTCTTTCTTTGTGTATGTGTGTGTGTGTGTGTGTGTCATCATTGTTGGAATTAGAACGTATGTTCCTATATGTTGGTACAGTTCCAATGTGTCCTTCACGTGGAGACAAGCGCTCAGTATAAACATGTCACAGAGAGAGAGAGACTGTTTAACTGTTGTTGGACCAGTTGTGTTATGTACAGTATCGAAAAGGAGAGGAGGTCACGTGAAAGTAAACACACGTGATACGATGTAAATAATTGAGGTATTTCCTGCGTTTTCACTGATTTCAAAAGGAAGAATTGTGGCATGTTAAGGAGACAGATATTAATGGATTTGGACATTGTGTGAACCCTGAGTCCATCCTGCATGAGAAAATAGATCTGAGCTGGAAGGTAGCGCAGAACCGAACAACTGTTGAGTTTTAATATTATGTAGACTTGCATGCAGCTGCCTGGACCACTGCAGCGTGCGTGCGTGCGCGCCAAGAACTGTTGGCATCAGTTGCTGCATTAATGAAAACTGCAAATGTAACCTTGAAAGTCAGTAAATATACCCTTGAGTATTAGTTTCAGGTACTTACAAGAGGAATCGTATCAAATTTCATGGGATATTAATGCATTACAAAATTTGAGCGTGAAGTCGGGCCTTATTTTGACCCTGCCACACACACACACACACACACACACACACACACACACACACACACATACACCTCTGACTGTTTTGGTCTTGACCTAGGGAGACCCGTCTCCTGTGCATGCTGCCAGTACAGTATGTGTGCTAAGTCATCAGACCCCCAGTGCATGGAAACACTGTCCACAATGTCAATACTTTTTGTGGGTGTCATTGCTATTTAAATAACATGTTTCCTTTTATTATCAATGTTGCTTGTCCAAATGTATTTCTTTCTTTCCTTTTCCCTCCTCTTTATTTAATCCATAGGAGCTTTGGCTGGGGGCGTGGTGTTTACATCATGTCTCTGTGATTCTTTGAGGGGATTTCATCAAGTGTGGTACAATCTATAACTTGGACTTGAGCATTAATTTGGCTTTTGCTTGTTAAAGGTCAGGGTGAGTGTGATTTGTGTTCTTGTCAACACAATCACCTGGCACACTCATCTGGATTTTATACAACTTTACAACACCCCATGAGCTTCTTTTGGTTTAAAGGAGCATTTGGGAACTTTCCAGGGACGTCGTTTATGTGGACCCATGTGGCATCGAAGTTTTTATCCAGTCCCCCTCATGCTGCTGTGCTTGTACTCAAGCAAGTGAGTGGACATCAGGAGTGAGCACACAGTCTCAATTCTTTATCTTCTTAATAGCCTGTTCACTTATCCACATCACAATTTAAAAATGTTCTAACCAAAAAGATGTGTAATGTGTGCAAACACGTGACAAATATATCAGTGTGTTGTGTATCGGCAGATATTGAAAGTATAGTGTACAGAATATAATCTCATCTTGGTTTATCTTTACATAATTCGCAGTCTTGTGACAGATATTCTTCACATACCTGTTCCACATACTTTGAGTTGGCACCAACACTCATCTCCTAATCTGAGCTGATTTGTGCCACAGGACTAATTTTAAAAGGGTCACAGTGGGATGAAGTGTGTATGTATGTGTGTGTGTGTGTGTGTGTGTGCGTGCGTTTGTGGCTGTAGTATTTTCATTGCACAGTTGCCAGGGAAAATAATGTACTACTTCCCTCGTGGACGGTCAGAGGCTTGGCAGCGGTAACTGAGGAGAGGAGGAAGCGTGACAAGCACATGGTGTGTGAGGGTGGAGAGATGGCTTTGTATGGAGATGTCAACAAAGAGTCAGCTGAGCAGGGGGCGGCTCGTCTAGTGCGTCCCTGTGTAGATGGAAAACGGCTAGAACAGTGACCTTTGACCTTCATGCGCAAAAAGGTCAAATGGGGCGCACACATGAAGAGAATTCAGTTGTTCTCCTGAATTGAAATAATCCTGTGAGTTCACTCCAGGTTTTTGGGATTAAAGAATGACCCTCTGCATCTGTATCTTGACAGAGAGCAGATCTGTGTGCCGCAGCTCTGTGGCCCCCGTGCTGGCGCTCTGTGGGCTGGTCTCTGTGCCCCTTCCATAACGGGCCATGGAGACTCTGACGCTGGATGCCAGCTTTCCTAATATGCACCTGTCCCTTTGCGTCACACCATGCTCCCGATATGAAAAGCGTGTGATTGTTTTCCGAATGGGACAGACTGCGTAGATAGTGGTCCGAGGACTATATACCCTCCATGGAGCTTCTGCTCTCCATTCAGCTGCCAGCAGGGAACTGTAGCAGAGGCTTTGCTGCTTTTCTCCCGATATAATATGGAGGTAAGATAATATTTCTTCTTCATCCGTCATCCATTGATCTGTTTTACTCATG
Organism: Chascanopsetta lugubris; assembly: GCA_016785325.1. Classification (NCBI taxonomy): domain Eukaryota; kingdom Metazoa; phylum Chordata; class Actinopteri; order Pleuronectiformes; family Bothidae; genus Chascanopsetta; species Chascanopsetta lugubris. The sequence goes on along the minus strand of JAFBJT010108133.1, from coordinate 7,713 downwards.
AATTATTCATCTTGTCCTCGCGCTTTGCTGCTGTTTTTGAATTACAATTACTTTTAACATATACTAAATGTCTGCATGATGAAAGTGTACATGTGTTCTCATTTAAGTGTTTCAGTTACATTGAAATTGTATGAGGGGACTTTCTTAAGTTTATTATTTTACTTAATCTGTCTGAGGAGCCGAGATGGTGAGAAACACGATGGATGGTGCATGTAACTGAGCACGTCCACAAAAATAACATTATTTAAAAGTACATTGTGTAAGATTTAAAACATTTTATTCCTATTGTCCGAATCAACGTATGAATCATTGTGTTCACTACCCCAAGTGGGACCTTTATATTAAAGAATGGACCCAGAACACCTGATCATTGAGAACTACCATACGTTTCATGCTTGAAAGGGACGGATGAGGTGACGTGTATGACACTGTAACATCCAGTCCCTGCGATAGATATCTATATCCTGCGGTCTGTGCCTTTAAACATATATTAAAACGATGCATGTTGAAATGATGATGACACGAGCACAACCTCCGTGACTGCAGGTAGTTGGTGGACACTCATCATCACTGCTGGTGAACCTGAACCTCCAGAGGCAGCGAGCTGAGTTCTGTGACTGTGTGGTCAGACAGAGGGAGAACCCGGGTCAGCTGTTCCCCGCACACAGGTGAGTGTCATGTGACCAGCACCACATACATGTACATGTCACATGTCACATGCTGCTTTCCTCCTGCAGGTGTGTCCTAGCAGCCTCAAGCCCAGTGCTGGCATCTATTCTGTCCTCTACCGGGGCCCTGGTGGAACTGAAAGCACCGAGTCTCAACGGTTCCGTGCTGGCTCTCCTGCTGGACTACATCTACACAGGGACCTTACAGCACACCCGGGTACAGCACCACTACTACAGCCTGCTCACCACTGCCAGCTACCTGCAGATGGACGAACTGCAAGAGGCTCTTGTGGCATGGCAGCGGCCTGAGCTGAGCGATGTGGATGAAGCCATCCAGTCAGATAGCGATGATGTCAGAGGCACAGCTCAGCCCACAACATGGAATGTTGATGTGTGTCCAAGACACGAGGAAACGGCAAGGAAACGGAAGAGGGAGGATCACATACATTCACACGATGGTGTGCAAATGCCTCCGGAGAGTATAGATCCCTGTGTTATTGTATTGAATGGTGCAAATTGCTGTGGCAGCACCTGTGATGTAAGTTCCTGCAGTGGCACATCAGAGGACAGTAATGATACTGTCATTGTTGGCCGATGCAGAGCAGTAACTTATCGGACGCCTCGGGACACGAGTCGAGATATCCCTTACAGTGCTGAGGTGCGCAGAGTCTCCACCGTGGACGAAGATGTACTGAGGGGTCCGTTTCTCTCAGCCGGCGCCGTAAACCCACCGGCCTGGCAGGGGAGCGCGGAGACGGAGACGGAGGTGGTGAGGACAGTGGTGGACGACGGGAACTCATCCTCGTCACCACAGCCGTGCTGCAAGCTCGTGCCCGTCATCCGCCACAGCAGCAGGGCGGCAGAAGCGTCTCAGTACCACTCTGGATCCAAAGCCTCAGTCGATTCCAGCAGCAGCGCCCCGCAACAATCGGCGAGCCCAGACATCCACGACATCGCCGAGGGTGTTAATACTACAAACAGTATTCACTACGGGGATCGGCTGGACAGAAACAGTCAATTCCAGACTGGAACGTGGAAATGGGATTTCCGGAGGGGCGCAGATCACCCCTCGAAAGGTCCGAGAGCTGCAGATCCACTTCCTGTTGAAATGTCAGACACACAAAGTAACTCATATGGAGAAGCTCAGGAGGAGCACAGTTACTCCAGCCAGGATTCAGCCTCAGGGGAGCTCCACTGTGACCTCTATGAACCACACAAAGATTGGCTCCTTAGAATGCACAGAGCCGAGGCGACGACACGCAATACTACCTCTGCCCAGCAGAGGGACAGAGAACGGTGTGAGGACAACGTCACTGGTCGTCTGTTTGACTGTGAACAATCTTTTGGACTCTCTGAGCCGCGCATGTCCTTCAAAGTGCCAGTGGACGACAGCATGGCTGATCTTTCATGCGGTTTGGTGGGGGAGCCTTATCACGGACACCTCCACTACCACTGTCTGCCCAATGAGGACACGCACTCTGACCCCAACCCCTCTCACAATGGTTATTCAAGCCAGACCAGTGACGGCGAGGAAGAGATCATCACAGGTCAAAGGTCTCTGAGGCCCACGGACCACGTTCTCCTGCTTGACATCAGCAGTAAATCTGCAGAGCTGCTCGTGTCCTACAAACACAGATCCGAGGAAGAGGAAGGCGAGAGCATCACTTTCTGCCAAAATGGCAGATTTGGGGCCGGGGTTGGAGAGCAAGAGGACGAGGCGAGATGTGCAAAACAAACAAATGAAGGGAGGAAATCTGTGAGGGAAGTCCAGAGTCCGCCGGGAGCCGACAGGCTGCCAAAGGCTGAGGTGGTGGAGGAAGACTTCAGCCCTGATGAGCGTGAAAGCCAGAGTGGCACTCTGAGGTCCTGCTCACCTCCTCCCATACCAGCCTCCATATCCTCCTCCTCCTCCTCACCCCTGTGCACGCCCTCTACCCTTTCCAGCAGCATGCCAAGAAATATATCAGGCCGTCTGTCGACACCTCTCCACCAACCTTTCCAGTGTTCCATGTGCGAGCGCTCCTTCAGCCAGCGGGGCTCTCTGAATAGACATGTGCGGAGCCATCTTGGCGTACGGCCCTTCCCCTGCCCCTGCTGCCCTATGACCTTTTCTCGCCAGTACCGTGTCACCGAGCACATGCGTGTTCACCAGCGCTGTGCCCAGGTGAACTTCCACAAGCCCCCAGCCTCTTAAACCAGAGGAGGTTTCACAAGGACTGGGGGCTGAGGTTCAGGTTAGGCACAAGTATACGTACGTTTGCACTACACACTAGATAAAGATCATTTCCTTTACCTCAAACTTTTAAAGAGGAGAGCTATGGGATGATTTTGGGATAAAGTTCGGAGAGTCGCCCTCCAGAGGCCAGTAGTGGGACTTGCAGGAAACAAATACATTATTGAAAGCAGCTATTTTAAGTATTCCTATGAAATCAGTGATTACATTTCTGTGAGTGCCTGATGCATGGGTCAAACCTGTGATCACATTAAAGGTTCAATGTGCACCATTCAGTGGCATCTAGTGGTGAAGTTACAAATTACAGCCAATAATGATAATAATGGTATTTATAGATTTTCTCCTCTAGTTTCTAGAAATAAACAAAACTAACTCTAAACAAACACATTCACTTAATTTGTCATCTCTAATGCTCCTATGTATTTAATGTAATGTTTGATTTTAATTTAATTTAATATTTGATTTTCATTGAATTAAAGCTGCTCTATTTGCAAAATTGTTGTATATAATATTATCTACGTTACACTGTGTTGTACAGAATATTATCTATGTTTCTGAGTACATATACAGTATGTGATGGACTCATATTCAGACAAACCTTGTTGTTTTTTGTGAGCTGTATTTTATTCATGAAAAATGTAACATTATCTGTTTTGTATTTACATTTCATGTTGCACCAAAGTGAAAATGTGAAGCTGAAGGTGTAAAACTTGATTCATAATAAACTTAAAATTCAACACTTACATATAACCAGTTATTGTTAAAGCTGGTATTTTGCAAGTTTAAATTCTAATAAGTGTTTTTTTTATATGCACCAAAAACACATTACAATATCATATGTAATATACAATACACAATAATATTGGAAGCATCTCTAAATGTACACACTCACTCACACACACACACATATATAGTATGTCATGATATATGATACTACATTCCTTGTTCTGTGGTGGTATGTCTCACATGCTGTCCTCCATGAAGAGGTGTCATAATGTCTGAATTTAATGGAGCTGCATTTGAAGCGAGAGCTTACACTGTAAAAAAAAAAAAAAAACCCACATTAACATGTCAAGGGCAGTGGAGATTCTCACACCCACACAGGAGGCTTTGTGGTGTAGCTGTGTAAACATGACATGACAGTAAATCACCGCGACAAGGATGTGGAGTAACAGCAGGTCCTTGTCCACACGTAGTAGTAAAGTTGAATGACATCTATATAATACTACAAGTGAGATGTCACACAGACGGCAGACATAGTGTGTGTGTGTGTGTGTGTGTGTGGAAAAAAGGAATCATTTTGGGTCTTTGTTTGCTTCATATCGTTCTCTCTGCCTCTCTGCCCATGTTGTCTTGTCATTATCACTCTGCTGGAGTCTCAGGTGCTGCTGCTGTCATGACAACAATGGCCTAAAAAGAGAATGTACAGTTTCTGGTCAGACCTGAAATTATACTCAGCTCCACTTAACTAAGTAAATATTATGTGGGACATCGTGGGCACTGTCTTCCATCATGTGAGTAGTTGATGTTGTGATGATGTCTTACCTGACTCTTGGTGGAACGCAGAGCAGCTCCAGCCATACTCGACATTACAATGACAATTATTGCAGTAACAAAACTGTAGAGCACAAAGATCACCTCCAGACTGATTACCATGTTCTGAAGGAGAACACACAGAGACACACAGCTCAGAGAGAACACATTGCACCTTCAGCGTCTGGAAATATCCACACAATGAATGATTACCTCATAATATGAAGTCCAAATGAGTGTTTCAGTCTCGGTGGCATTCTCTTCAAAGTGGTTGAAGGAGAACCTGTAGTAGTGCATGGTTCCTAGTTCAGACAGGATGTGCAAGAGGGTCCAACATGTTGCCAGTATGGTCACAATACTCAGAGCCAGTGATATGGTGACCTGCAGGTACATACATGTTTTTTTTTGTTAAGGTTTTCAACACTCAGTGTTCAATGATGACAAAAGAGAGAGCGATTACTGTTTTCTTGGTGGGATAGTGCTCTGTCACGATGTAGAGAATCCCACAAATGACTAACTGTGAAGAAGAAGGGGAGGGGGGTTTAGGGTTAATATCTGTAATTCGTAATTACAAAATGATGAATATAAATGTCTAAACACATTCCTACAACAGTGTGTGTTATTCTGCTGTAATACTGACCAGTACTCCCTGTAAGAGACCATTATGGATGATGGACCACAGAAAGAGATTAGAGAAGTCTCCTGCGATTGAAATAGAGATGATAAAGAAAGATGTGCCCAGGATCAAAAAAAACACCTGTGAGAACATCAAAAACAAGGTCTTATACATGAGCCTTTCACTTTTTTTACTCATTGATTTACTGTCTTCTCCATGTGTGTGTCTGTGTGTCTCAGTCTCACGCCAACAATCTTGGGTTGGCCCTTCATGAAGCGGTGTAAAGGTTTGCTGCCTCCCACTCTGGTGCCTCGGACACTGGCATCATTCCCATCAGGGGCGCTCGTCGAGCAGAGCTCAGCAGACATGGTGAGGATCTGGATTTTTTTGTCGCACTAATGGAGAAAGGATGAACACAAAATGTTTTCTATTGTGAAATTGAAGTCTCTTGAATCCATTGACCCTCTTTAACCTTTATACGCACACAGGTCCACATTCAAGCCATCCATCCAGTGGGAGGAGGAGGCAGAGGAGTGGCATTCTTAGAAATATTAGCAAGTGGTAATAGTTGAATTAGTGGTAGTAAACACTACACTAATAATAATAAACAAACGACTACAAGTTGTAGCAGCAGCGGAAATCCATCATGGACTATTTAGTACATCCACTTTCACACAGTTTAATCTTTTCAAAATAAGGAGTCGATAAGGAGTAGTTGCATGTTGTTGTAGACAAACCAATTTTCAACATCAAGTAAATAAAAATGATTCTCAACATCATATCCTAAGAAAAGAGACACGTGTTGGGTCCCAAAGTAAAAATGGTTTTCATGCTATGATCATTTCCCCCTGTCAAATCCTGACACCACAACAGGAAGTAACGTTTGTTGATTTTTAGAATAAAACATAAATCACGTACAAACTAATGAAACTCGTGGAGTGGTTGATCAGATGTCACGCCCAAACTTATCAGTGATAAACAAAAAGAAGAACCAGACCTGTTGTAACCGCAGCCTCGTCCTCTGCTTCACTCCCACGATACATTCAGAGACTGCTCGGAAACTATTGATTCCAGGTATCTTCAGACTGTGCCTTTAGAACAGATCAACGTTCTTTTTACCAGACATGTTACACATGAATGTAATCGATATGTAATTTATAGTGAGCTATATAATCAACAATAAAAACACTCTCTCTAAAATTAGACTTCAAGACGTTTTCACGGAATTTTCCATGTTATGATTTTCCTTTTTACGATTATTTCAATTGGTCCTGAAAGCATCGATACTAACTGTTTACATCTGGAGCAGCGGAACGCTGGGGTTAGTTTGAGTAAAATGCTTCCGGTTGTATTCTTTTGAACTCAGTCAATCCCACCACCAGACTATCACTATAAATCGCGTTTACTCACATATATTATATAATTTATGTTACTATGACTTTGCTATGATAAAGACACGTCTGGTTTTGAGAGGAACTACTTCTCACAGCCGCAGCTTGTCAGTGTGGCGGAGGGATTCGAGTGACACCACCAGCGAGTCATTTGAAGTATGCGATACACCCAGTGGTCAGTTTATTAGGAACACATGCTTACATACTACAGTCATTTACAACACTTAGACAATAGACAGTAAACACTCGGGGCATTGATGTACGCACTGAACCTATTCAGTCCTGCTGGCCAGAAAACTGTTATAGGGTAAGACAAACAGTACCCTTGGCTAATGATAGGGGACGTACGTGAGCCCACGGATTCTTGCTGCTGCTGTTTTTCTCCCTTAAAGGGAGATAAACCGGACGTAAACAAAACAGAACCATGGGGAGATTCTCGAGAACAGGCGCATGGACTTTATTTACAAGGACAAAACCGAAAAACTGTTTTCAACTAAAGACAGTTTAGAAAAAGAAGAAAAAAACTACAACCAATTTTTAAATAAAAAAACTACTGTTGTTAATATCATTAATATTTACAGATTATACTTTGTACTCTACATACTTACATGTTTTTTTTTTTTTTACCTTTTGCAAGTATGTTATACATTTTTCAATCAATCTTTATTTGGAACCCTTACTGTCGCATGATGTTAAGACATCTGTTGTTAATAACATTAATGTTTACCACTTATACGTTGAACTCTTTACATACTTACATGTTTTTAAACCCTTTGCAAGTATGTTATACATCAGTCTTTATCTGCAACCCTTACTATAGAACACTGGGTTTTTTGTTTATATTTAAGATGTTTGTATCTAGTTTGACATCACTGTCACAGTTCGAACCCTTAGTATAGTCAAAAGTTGCAGGTGTAGGGGTGCAGTGGTTTGCTGTGTGATAGTGTAATTGGGTTGCATGGTTGGTTGCGGGTTCACGACCAGGAGTTGTTGGATGTTCAGACTGTCTGTGGTACTTTTCATTGGCTGTGTCCGTAAAGGAAAAATCATAGTGAAGAAGGAAGTGCAACATAGAATAGAATGCCTTTATTGTCATTATACACAATGTACAACGAGATTGAAGGACAACTCAGGTGGTGCTAAGGGGGAAAACAACAGGGGTACCCTAAATATAAACGTGCTCATTGTAGCCATTAATCCAGACAACATCTTTGATTTTTATAAAATCAGCACAAATTATTTTATATATTTTTGTTTTGCAGGTTAAAGTTT
>JAFBJT010108132.1:0-10806 GCA_016785325.1 Chascanopsetta lugubris | reverse complement strand
AGCTGTCGGTCGTTTTTGTCACTTCTAAAAATATTACAAAACATTTACATAGTGACCTTTTCATGAATTTAGAATCACCTTGATGTGTTATTTTGTTCCCTTACCTTTAAATGAGCCCATGAATGTATATTTACATGATGAGCGGGGCCGCTCTACGGCGGCCGCCATGTTTTTACAGTAGCCCAGAGTGGACGTAATAAACATCTTTTGAGTTTTAATGACAACTGAAGTCTAACCATAGGTTCTCCGGCTTGTTTCTGAAGCGTAAGAGTGATGTGGTGGATATAACATGTCACTTCACCTCTAGATGTCCCTAAATCTTCCACACTGCACCTTAAGTGCGATATACATGCCGTGTTTATGTTCTCACAGAGGTGCACAAGACACTATTCTACTGTCCTATTGTTGTTGGCCAGGACAGTAGAGAAGCGTCCTGCAGCCCACAACAACTCACTGAAGAGGAATAAATATCATTCTAACTGCAGCCACACTCAGGTGCTCGCTGCGCTGTTGGGCAGCAGCCGTCTTCCCTTATTGTTTTTAATGTGTTTCTGAGTGAATGAGCACAACAGCTGAGGCTCCCAGGTGTGTTTCTTCTCTCATCATTTTGCCACAATTTGAAATATGAATCTTATTCCACTTTTTGAATCTCTCTCTCTCTCTCTCTCTCTCTCTCTATCTATCTCTCGCCTAACAGAGAATGTGAACAGTGTTGTTTGGTTTAGTGTGTGCTGTACTTTTAATATGCATATACTGCATAGACCCCTGACATGCTTGAATGTTACTGATGTGAACAAATATGTTTTGAAAGAGGTAAAAAAAAAAAAAAAACTTTAGGTTTAAGTGAATAGATCAAGAGCACCTTTTGGAAATTTGCTTTTAAACCATTCAAAGTGAAGACACATGTAACTGTCTGAATAACGCAGCGAGACAGTGTTTTTGAATTTGGGCAAATTTTTTCACTTTGACTCACAGATTAAAGGTGCAGTGTGTAAGATTTGGTGACATCTAGAGGTGAACCTACGGTAGACTTCAGTTGTCGTTAAAGCACATCCACTCTGGGCAACTCTAAAAACATGGTGGCCCCCGTAGAGAGGACCCGCTCCTCATGTAAATATACATTAATGGGCTAATTTAATGGAAATGGTGAGTGGGGGGGGGGGTTATAGATTCATGAAACTGTCAGCATGTAATTGTTTTGTAATCTTTTTTAGAAGTGACCACAATAACAGAAATCTCACACACTGCACCTTTAACTGACCTTTTGGAAAGGTCAAAGGTCACGGTCTCTCACTGTTCTCACAAAAACTATTGTCTCCACCTGAAGGACTGACTTGACTGAATTTCTTCACATTTTAATATGTCGTCACAAAATGTAGTCATTTACGTTACACAGGTCAAAGGTCACGGTCATATGAATGTGGTGCGTAAAAAAGAATGAGTTGAGGATTTTCTTTCAGCTCTAGTGTAAATATAGAGCCCCGTGTGGCTCCATGTGAACCAGTAATGACACTGTGATCTGTATAAACAGAGTATGATTAATTAATTGTAGATTCAGTTTTCACTGGATCTGTTGATGACATTACATAATCACACTCTAATGATCATCGCTGTGTTGACTCCTTTCTCTCTCTCTCTCTCTCTCTCTCTCTCTCTCTCTCTCTCTCTCTCTCTCTCTCTCTCTCTCTCTCTCTCTCTCCCTCCACAGACCTGGAGTTCTGAAGGATCTGAAGACCATGGGCTCTGTCTCTCTCTTCATCTTCTTCATCACCTTGCTGGTGTTGGCCCGACAGGTCAGTAATCAGCATGTCTGACCAGCACAAGCATGTCACTATCCATCACTACTTAAAGGTGCAGTGTGTAAGATTTGGGGACATCTAGTGGTGAAGTTGCATGTTGCATCCATCACCTCACCCTCACCCTTCTGAGCATGCAGGAGAACCTATGGTCGACTTCAGTTGTCATTAAAACCCAGAAGATGTTTAGTACGTCCACTCTGGGCTACTGTAAAAAGATAGTTTTTTGTACCAACAAAAAATGTCCAAAATCTTACACACTGCACCTTTAAAGTAATACATCAAATGCTTACAGCCGACCTTTTCTCACCTGTAAATCTGGGTCACTGCTGATATTTCCAGACTAGATGCACAATCTGACAACACCTGCGTTGACACCAGAGGATCGAAAACGATCAACCCTGTCCCACATCAAATTTTAGAATCGAGTGATTCTGCTTTCAAAGATGTGGCTCGGTCCGCAAGATGAAAAAAAAACACTTTGTTTTCATCCAGCCTGGTCCACAGAGAAGAGGAAACTCAGCTGACATAGATCTGCTGTGCATTGGGCTATCATCCATCATGTGTGACCCCAAAGCAGCTGCCCTGAGCAGAAAGACATCCCCCTGAGCCTCTGTATCCAAAAGCGGTGCTTCCCATGAGAGACACATTTGGTCCATGTGTTGTTCTCATTCTGTGTCAGTGTCACCAGGAGCCAGGGCAGGGACTTGGTTGTACTCAGATATTGACATATCAAGGCCGTTCAGAGGTGCTGTTTGGATATGAATTTAAAGGTGCAGTGTGTAAAAGGGTTGGTGACATCTAGAGGTGAAGTTGCATGTTGTATCCATCACCTCACCCTCACCTTGCTGAACGTGCAGGAGAACCTATGGTCGACTTCAGTTGTCATTAAAACTCAAAAGATGTTTAGTACGTCCACTCTGGGCGACTGTAAAAACATGGCGGCCTCCGTAGAGAGGACCCGTTCCTCGTGTACGTTAATGGACTCATTTTCGGGTTATGGAAAAAAATTGTACATTGAGGTGATTATGAAAATGTCAGTATGTCATTGTTAGATTGCATTTTATCTCACAATAGAAGTGACAAAATGACCGAAATCGTACGCACTGCACCTTTAAAACATTTGCCATAAACACGTTTCCTTCAATGATTCATTTCCATCGCGTTTAGTGGGAGGGAGGAGAACGCAGGTTGGCATGATCTGTAATCCATCCCAGGTGAACATCTGCAACACGATGGAGCGCAGCTCATTCACAATCTTGTTCAACCGCTTTCCAAACAGAATCTGGAATGAGCTCGGTGTCTTCTGGCCTCCTTTCTGGAGTCCTGCAGGAGCCGCAGCTCCGTTTCCAGCGCGCTGACACATGTAAACCATACGTACACAGATGGCTCAGACAGCCACACTCCTCCAGGCTGCTCTATATTTCTGTGTGAGCCTCAGGATATCGACACCAGCGCCTAATTTGGCACCATATCCTCATCCCAATGGAAATAAGATTCAATGCCGACATATATCACCTGGACTGACACACACACACACACATAATATGTGTCACTGGAGACTTGGAATGCTCCCACACACATCCATTTACACAGTGTACAGGCCAGCCCACAGCTCTCACAGTTAAATATGAGCATAATCATGTTTGGATGGTGATAGTTGAGTCGGCGCGTTGATATATTTAGATGTGTTCAAAAGCCCCTTAAAGGTGCAGTGTTCAAGATTAGGTGACATCTACGGATGAAGTTGCATGTTGAATCCATCGCCTCACCCTGACAAGACTTCAGCTGTCATCAGTGTCATGACTATGTCCGCTCTGGGCTACTGTAAAAACAACACCGATATGTGATTGTTTTGTAATATTTTTTTCTAATAATAGTCGAGACAGAAACGACCAGAATCGCACACACTGCACCTTTAAACGTGCTCAAACAAAGATAAACAGTCTTTTGAGTTCAAATGAGGGCAAATGAGTAGGTTCTCCTTCACGCTCGGAAGGGTGAGGGTGAGGTGATGGATACGACATGCAACTTCACCTCTAGAGGTCACCAAATCTTACACACTGCGCCTTTAATCCGATAAGAGTGACCCAAAAAGAAAACCATCTTTTAAGTTTGAATCTGATGTAACTCTGATCATTGTTTCCTCTGTGGCCTTCAGCTCAGTGTGGATGACGCACTCTTCTTCACTCTGTCGTCCTGCAACAGAATGAATACTACTGTCGGTTGGACTTCCTGTGGAGGGACAAGTTCAAGAGGGAGTGTGAGGAGATCGAGACCATGGAGAACCTCAACCGGGTTCTGCTGGAGAACGTTCTACCCGCGCACGTGGCAGAACACTTTCTGGGACGCAACTGGAAGAACGAGGTGAATTCCAAAGCACTCTGTAATATCGATGTCATTTTCATTGTTAATCTGTGGCTCATGAAACATTTCATTGGCTCCTCATTTTCCGACTTGTAAAAAATGAGGTTTTTTTTCAGTGCGTCTGCCGTGTGTTAGAAACATCATCTTTCACATTTAGGAGGTTTTCTGGCTTTTATTTTGACAAGGACTCACCCTGTCACTTTCTGAACGTGTGACTGCAGGGCTGCCAGGAGTTTGGGGGAAATGTCCAGACTTCAGTGCAAATCTCAAAGCTGATTTCAAGGTGCAGTGTGTAAGATTCTGGTCATTTTTGTCATGTTTAAAAAATATTACAAAACAATTACCTCCTGACATTTTCTTGAACGTATAATCACCTAAATGTTTTTGTTTTTTCTCCACTACCCCTGAAGGAGCCCATTAATATACATTTACATGAGGAGCGAGTCCTCTCTATGGGGGCTGCCATGTTTTTACAGTAGCCCAGAGTGGATGTACTAAACATCTTTTGAGTTTTAATGACAACTGAAGTCTAACCGTGGCTTCTCCTGCATGCTCTGAAAGGTGAGGGTGAGGTGATGGATACAACGTGTAACCTCACCTCTGGAAAGGTCAAAGGTCACGCTCACCAAATCTTACACCCTGCACCTGGAAATCAACTGTGGCCACCTCTTCCATTTCGTACCAAACTGTCCGTGAACAGTTCCCGTTTGTCAGGATCCATCAGGTTCTGTCTCTGTGTCTCTAAGCAGATGATGATGAATGTGTCGAACTTGATCCAGAAATAAACGTATGATATACGAGCAGTCAGACGTGACTCAGAGTTTCATCTCACCTTTTCACCTCATTCAGTGCCTTTCGTCACACTGCCTCCTCCTGTTTCCAGTCTTTGTGTTGAGCCGACAGTGATGTGCGCGCAGCAGCTCCTTTCACTCTCCCCATAGTCACTGGAATCAGTTCAGTTCATTGAAAAGTTCTTTTTTTTTTCTTTCACTGAGCTCTTGACTCACCGTCTGCGTGGCTGCGCTCTGGGAAGTGAGACGAGGCTTTCAGAGAGAGAAGTGCCGCTGCTGCTGCTGCCGCTGCCGCTGCTGCTGAACACGTCAAACTCTATTTATGAATGCTGCTCTTCTAAAAGTTTACCTCCGGAATATCGGAACTAATTAGATTTGACTCATTTGAGTCAGTGGTCTTGGTCACCGTGAAGCGTGTTCACTAAAACCAATGATCAAAAGAGTGAATAGACATGTTCAAGCCCAAAAAGTTAAAATAGACTAATCATTTAATGATTCAATCTATTAAAGGGCCAAATGCAAAACATAAACAGCTGCGTTTGTACCAACGTCGTTTTTTTCTTGTAGCAGTGATATTCACACATAGTCATTAGTGGCTTACCTATGGAATTCTGGATCGTTGTCATTAGACAAATTTAGAGAAAAGACGAATTTTTAAGTTCAAAAGTTGAACTTTATTTTGGAATTTCTCCAAATTTCAACTGTAAATCTGTCTCAGTTAAGTGAACATGTAGTAGGCATCACCATGAATACTGTCATTCGTGGCTTACCTTTGGAATTATGGATCGTTGTCGTATGAGAGGCCCTCAAATTTGGAGAAAAGGCAAATTTTGACTACAAAATAGTTAACTTTACTTTGAAATTTCTCTATATTGCTACAGTAAACCAGGCTGTAACAGCACATACAGTGCATCAGTATTGTACCAATCTAAATTCCATACTACTGATTACTATTTTTCACCCACCAGAGGACCATCCAGACACTACTTACCCTTTATTTTATTTCATTATTCAATAATTACACTTTTTTTTGTTGTCTTTGTTTTCATGCTCTGCTGCTGTTGTATACTGTCCAGAACACACACACACACACACACACACGCATATATATATATATATATATATATATATATACATAAATATACATATACTGCTGTAATTGATTTACCCATTTGCAAGCACTATTCTCTTTTCTATATTTCTCACACACCCACTGGTTCCCATCTTCCTCTCTCTTGTTATCAGGACCTGTATCATCAGTCATACGAGTCGGTCTGTGTGATGTTTGCCTCCATCCCCGACTTCAAAGAGTTCTACACCGAGTCTGATGTCAACAAGGAGGGACTGGAGTGTCTCCGTCTCCTCAATGAGATCATAGCAGACTTTGATGAGGTAAACCCCACTCCACCATTATTGCTCCATCGTTATGTGTGACAATGTTTTTTCCACTCCACTTAGACAAGCAGTAAATAACACGTGTTTAAAGGTGCCGCGTGTACCAATTCGGTCATTTTTGCCACTTCTAAAATGATGACAAAACAATTTCACACTGACATGTTCATACATTTAGAATCACCTAAAGATATTTTTTTTTCATTACCCTTAAATGAGCCCCTTGACGTATATATACATGCGGAGTGGGTCCACTCTATGTGGGCTACCATGTCTACCATAGGTTCTCCTACATGCTCAGAAGGGTGAGGGTCACTTCACAAGTCGATGACACCAAATGGTGCACGCTACACCTTTAACTGACCTCAGACGATATTTCCTGCTCTCCACCTGTGTCCTCAGCTACTGTCCAAGCCCAAGTTCAGTGGGGTGGAGAAGATCAAGACCATTGGAAGCACCTACATGGCTGCTACTGGACTCAACACGACACCAGGACCAGAGTGCCCACAGGTGAACCCCAGCACCTCATCCTGTAGAACTGTTCGGAACCCGTCCCTGTTCACGTGCGGTTGTTTCAACCTGTTACGAAAACATTTGTGTCATTTGTTTCAATAACTGATCCCAGACAACGCTCTTAAAGGTGCAAGTGTGTGCATTTTGGTGACATCTAGAGGTGAAGTGGCATGTTGTATCCATCCCTTCACCCTTCCCAGCATGCAGGAGAACCTATGGTTAGATTTCAGGTGTCATTCAAACTCAGAAGATGTTAAGTACGTCCACTTTTACTACTGTACAAACATGGCAGCCCCCGTAGAGAGGACCCACTCCTGGTGTAAATATACATTAATGGGATGATTTTAGGGTAATGGGGGGGGGGAATAAACCATTCTGATGATTATAAATTCATGGAAATGTGAGTATGTAATTGTTTTGTCATATTATTAGAGGTGAAAAACTATCACACACTGCACCTTTAAGGTTTTAGTAATAAGCAGCATTAATAGAGAATCTTTGAAAAGCAAAAATAGAAGGATGATATGTAAACAGCACGGCGCCTGTACTCGAAATCAAAATAATTCTAATGTAAACTTAAATGAGCCATATATATTGACATCCCACATAGAATAAAGGAAATACTATAAACCAGAGTTCTGTGTAAATGCCTCAGTAGCACTTATTTTCTTATCAAACTAATGTCAAGGTAAAGTCTTAGGAATGGCAATCATGTAACGGTACAGTTAAGTTGTTTACTCTTAAACGTTTAAAGGTATCCGATCTCGCTCATAGACAGGAAACGGCATGAGGTCATTGTCTGGCCTCCGAATACGTTTCGAGGCGCTGAGCGAGCTGCTCTGTCCAATGTGCTGCACACACTCCCGGAGCATACGTGAGTCATTACCATGCTCATCAGAGTACATCACAGTGCTCACTGGCAGCTGTGCAGATCATCATTCAGGAATGTGGCAGCACATCGTGCCGTTCATACAAAACGATTTGATTGGCTGGAACATTTTCTTAATCCACCATTCCCTGGCTCGGGCTCGTCCATAGCTACTGTCGCTATGCTCGTCGAGCGTTTGACACAACTTGAGGACCGACTCGCCACAGAGCACAGATGATTATTGTTGCTAATATGATTCATTTGAAGGTATTTAGGTTCAGAGCTGTGCTCCAGTTACCAACTTCACGCGGGAAGGTAGTTGTGGCTGAAATTCAATTGTTATGACGATGTCCCGATATATATATATATATATATATATATAAGTGTTTACGTGTTTGCGAGAACTACGTGGGGCCAGACTCCGTCTTCCATCTTCGCCAGTGACTGGGTCACATGTCAATCTCTCAGCCAATGGTCTCCATGCGCTCTCAGTGACAGAGCACCGCGCGACTCAGCGCCATCTCGCTCGGAGCCTGAAGACCATTGGTCGAGCAGACTTGGGAGTGGAGAGGGGAGGGGGTGATTGACAGCTCTGGGAGCAGCCTTAAGTTCAAATGTATAGTCTATGTCCCTTATCGAATTCACAGAAACCAGACAGCTGCTGTAGAAAAGTCTGATGGAGCTTTCACATTTGCTGCGACGCCTTGAAAAATGATCACCGTGAGAAAACTCTTTGTTCCCGTTGATTTTCTATTCTCTTGCGTATTTATCATTCGAGTTGTTTTTGTGATCATTTGTCAGTGAGCTAGAGTCGGATGTAAAGTTCAGATCGCACCTCTAACTGATTCTATTCCTCACCGTTTCCTCCCACAGGAACACGACAGACAGTACATGCACATCGGCACAATGGTGGAGTTTGCGTTCGCTCTGGTTGGGAAACTGGACGTCATCAACAAACACTCCTTCAATGACTTCAGACTCAGAATAGGTGGGAATATTTTTTCCCCAGAAACATTCGAGAAAGCTTTTTGAGCGATCAAAACCTGGGATGTCACCTGTGATTTGCTCGTAGGTATTAACCACGGCCCAGTGATCGCTGGAGTGATCGGGGCCCAGAAACCTCAGTATGACATCTGGGGGAACAGTGTGAATGTGGCCAGTAGGATGGAGACCACCGGGGTCCTGGGTAAAATACAGGTGAACGCTCTGTCTTCAGTTTAGGTCCATCAAACTCTTTCATACACACCTACAACATAAACACTGCCAACAAAATGACACAAATGCAATGCAGAAAAAAAATTTATGTAACTGTAAAGGTGCAATGAGTGAGATTTGGTGACATCTAGTGGTGAATGTGCATGTTGTATCACCTCACCAGCACCCCTCCGAGCACGCAGGAGAACCTATGGTAGACTTCAGTTGTCAAAGTCAAAAGATGCTCAGTATGTCCACTCTGGGCTACTGTCAAAACATGGTGGTCCCTGTAGAGAGGACCCGCTCCTCATGTAAATAAACATGAATGGGCTCATTTAAGGGTAATGGGGGTTAAAAAAACATTTAGGTGATTATAAATTCATGAAAATATCAGTATCTAATTGTTTTGTAATATTTTTTAGAAGTGACAAAAATGACTGAAATCTTACACACTGTTCCTTTAACAAGATTTTGAATGACACTTTTTTGATATCTTGAACAAATTGCCCTGGGGAAGAATTCCATCGCTCCAAAGTCATTTCCCTCCACAAATGACTGTTTTCAGGAACAGACATGTGCTGTATTTACTTTCGGGAGCAGGAACCTTCTTTCTGTTTTGAAACCTCTGACAAACATAGATAAGAACAGACCTTTAGGAGAATTTCCCCGTTATGGGATCAATAAAGGTCTATTCCAGGGGTGTCACACTCATTTTCACCTCAGGCCACAACGACATCATGGTTTCCCTCAAAGGACGGGTTGGAACTGTAAGACTATAAAATGTAAACACTCATTAGCATATTGTAAAATAACTGCCTGCATATTTAATCATTGTTATTCTGTTTGGATTTGCATATTGTAAACGGGCCACATAAAATGCTGTGGCCTCGAGTTTGATACCAGTGCTCCGTGCTATTCCAAACACAACCAGTGTTTTTGGTGAGTGTCGTAAACACACTTTTACAACCCAACTCAGCAGAGCATAGGTGCACCGCATGTGCACACGTTAAGTGTGACGCATGTCTGTTCAGTACAGACATGCGTGGTGTCAAACACGTGGCCCGACAGAGGGTCGATTCCAGCACGCGAGATAACATCAGCTATGATTTTGTTGTAACTACATTCATTGAATTCATCTTAATGTTTTGTAAAAACATAACTGCCGTTGTCTATGTTTAAATGTTATGTTTTTCCTGGTCAAGCCCACTTGAGTTGAAATTGGTCTGTATGTGGCCAAGTTTGAAGCCCCTGATTTAAAACACATGTGTGTGTGTGTGTGTGTGTGTGTGTGTGTGTGTGTGTGTGACGATGTGTCAGTAAATCACCTCCGTCTCTGCGTCCGTGCAGGTAACCGAGGAGACGAGTCTCATCCTGTCAGCGTTAGGCTACATGTGTTCATGTCGGGGCATCATCAACGTGAAGGGCAAAGGAGAGCTGAAGACCTACTTCGTTCACACGGAGATGACCCGCTCATTGTCACAAGGGACCCTGATGCCTTGACTTTAATCCCACACACACACACATGCACACACACACACACACACACACACACACACACACGCACGTATAAACTTGCAAAGATGCTGTACAAGTGATTTCTCATGCTCTGTAACTAAAGCCTATTACCGCCAGTGCCCTGGACTAGATAACTAGCGCCATGATGTAGAGCAGGGTCAAGGTTCAGCACTGTGGTCCTTCCAAGGGGCGCCTCAGACAGGACGCTACATGAAGAAGCCTCTCTTCACTGTCTGAAGGACGCGCCTGACTGTACAGAGGGTTGCTTAACGAATGCTGCTCCCGGGGAGTGCAGGCTGTATTATAGTAGTGGTGGTGAGGAGCTAATTAGCCATGCCAGTGTTGCAGTGCTTCAGAGACTTCAGAGTAC
>JAFBJT010108130.1:0-34912 GCA_016785325.1 Chascanopsetta lugubris | reverse complement strand
TTACTGAGGCCTGCAAACTGCACCTTTAAAATAACTACTCTTACCTTCCGCCTCTGAAGAGGAACGTCATCACCAGCGCGTGAGGTGCTCGGATTTTGGCTCCATAGCTGAGAAGTACAGATGATTAATAACACATGTGTCCAATTAACACAATAGTGTTGTGTAAAGAAACTGTCAACAAAACAAGGTCAGTTAGAGTTATTGTCAACAAAGTCAAAAATGCTTTCCATGACATGAAAGAAGAATGTAGTAAGTCATTAGAGTTGATATCTACTAAATCATTCATGCAGTTGTACTCACTTTAACAGACTTTTAAAAAATTCAGTTTAAATGAGCTGTTTCCTTTTCTTGTGTGTGGAGTTTTTACTCACACGACTCCGTTTCTGAATCCTTTCAAAACCGCCAGAGCCGCTTTGTATTTCTCCTGCTGCAGGAGGTGATTAACGGTGTATAACAGGGTTTTCACCAGGTCAGCACCAGGGGCTGCCATCGTTGTCTTCTCAGCTGCCGACAGAAAGTATTTCTGTGTCACATTGAATTGCGTCCGTGCTGCCGCGCTGCGCCGCGTTAAAGGTTCCGACTATGTAAAACCATAGAACTTTAGAATATTTAGACCTGAATGTTTTTCTTGAATTGTTTTAAATATATAGGCAAGTGTTTGTCAAATGATTTTTGTTTTCAAACTCTGACTAGAATATGGTGGCCATGTAAAACGATTATTGAGCGCAATGATCAGTGATTGATTAAGTATCAACATCCCCCAAAGTCAAATATAGAAATCCTTCGCAAGAATTACTAAATTAATATCAAATTTTAAATTCAAATATTTTTGTTCTTAGTATATGTTGAGGAAAAACATTTGGGATTTGTAATATAAATTGGTCTACAGATAAAAGTTGAGTTCATTACAGAGATAATATTTTGATGCAGGATTACATTTTCATAATGGAGCACTTTTGATAATCTATTTTTTGTATATAAGAAAAGTTTCACAGTTGATTTTTTTTTTACAATTAATTGTTAACTCATGATGGAACTGTTTACAGTGAATGTATTGTACGTTATGATTATATTTACACTTTCAAGGAGACGCAGGTGTAAGTCAATGCTAGAAAAGCAAATTCATCCGGCGACAGTAAAACACATCACTTGTGTTTTGTTATTTCAAAATAAAAGTAAGCTTTGGTTCATATTGTGAGTGAAAATGTGAAATATTTTTTCGTTATCATAATCATGACACAGTAACAAGTCTGTGGGATCCCAGTGTTAAAATCATTTTATTACTCCCCCCCCCCGAATCAATCCATTTCACTGTCAAATGAAAACCCATCCTCCAAATAAATAGCGTTCCACCACTGACTTTCACTTTTATCAAAAAGTTCAAGCTTCAAAAAAGGAAGGAAAAAAAAAACACCATCAACATGATTTACAATAAAATCATAATTACTAAAACACTAGTTTGCATATTTCTATACATTTTAATTGCCAAACGATCTGCAACCTAGCAGTGATTCAAAGAGTGAAGTGGTTAACTCAGTCAGTTTACGATGTCAAAGTGCTAAGTCATCCGTTGCTCTGTTGACAGCTTCAACAGTCAACAGTTGAATCTAATGTTGTCTTTGCCAAAGTCTCATCTCTCTATTATAATCATGACATAACAGGCTGGGACACTGGTCGCTACATGTCGAGTGTTCTTGTTTACTGCATCGTTGCCCGTGAGAGAACATGTGTGATGTCGTGACAATAATTAACACTTGAGCCAAAAAGATTGTTTTTCAATACCATGCCAACATTGTGACGGGCCTGGTACTGAAATCTTTCAAATCCACAGTGATGGAGATCAAATCTGTCAAAGAACATTGAAGCCCTGATTTCTTCAAACCATCTAAAAAGATACATCAGAAAATTGTTTTTAAAGATCAAATAATTCTGAAGTCAAGAGGGTAAAACAGAATAAAAATGACAACTTATTCTTGACAGTTGATGTTAAAGGTACAGTGTGTCGGATTTAGCGGCAACACGCTGAAGAGGCATGGCGGCTTCCATATAGAGAACCTGCTTCAGACTGAAATATAAAAGGCTCACTGATTCCAGGGAACAATAAAAACAAGAAGTCATACACTCAGGTGATTACATCATCGTGACCGTTTTATATCCTGACTTCAACGGATGTGAAATATCAGTAACTCCAGTTAAATCTTACACACTGCACCTTCAAATGTCTTCATGATTTTTGAATAACAATGATAACCTTAAGACTTTAGAGTCAAATGGTTAACAAAACATAGGAACACAGATGTTCTACTAATTTAAAATTACTCTACCTGAAAAAAAAAAGAAAAGAAAAGAAACTTTGACGCAAGCGGAGCAGTTTTTGGAAAATGTGACACTTCTGAACAAATCTTAAAACCTCACACCCTATAAAACTAGGGCCAGTTACTTTCACATTACCTCAAATAATCAATGTAAGCCTACAACTGGGAGGGACTCCACTGCTTGTGTGAAATAGATTTTAGGATACTAAACACATGTTCTATATATTTACACAAACTGCTTAGTCACACATATTACATCTTATAATTAGTCATCTATGATTAATACTTTGTTCTGGAGATCTAGCAGGGATTTGGCTACCATTCAGTGGGTTCGGGTCATCATTCAACAAATCAGTGTTCACCATTATACAACGACGCTCTGTCGCTCCCACGTCATCAGTGCCGGCTTCTCTCATCGATCACCAGACTGATTCAAACTCCCCAAGGAAGTTTCTACCATGGTCACACGGGCTGATGTCACACACAGCACAGACCAGTCAAGGAAGGCAAAAGTTTGTCAAAGCAAATCACATCCCAAGTAGTTTTACCACATTTCATATTGGGGGAAATTGTTTCAAATCATTAGTGCTCTAGAAATGAAAGGATGAAACCAGTCCTTGTTTTTGGCTCTATCACCGGCAAAGGTTTTCTACAAAACTATTGCACATACAAAATACAACCTCTCTTAAGAACAATCACAATGGTCTCACTCGCTTCACTGTGCACGTTCTAAGTCAACCTGTGAAAAGTTTAGCGTGTCATTATCACGATTAGCGTGTCATTATCAAAGTCATTCAAAGAAACTGCACATGTGATATATGACGGTCCAGTCGTGTTGAGACAAATCGTCCGTTCTTCCTTTAAAAAAAAAGTTAAACAGAAGTGGAGTCCGAGACCCCGAAACCATGTATGTGCCTTTTTATGTTGCTTTTAGATATGAGGCATTTTATTTATTTGAAGTCAAAACGCACAAATACGGTTCTAAAATGTCTTCCGTCCTGCATAGACCCGAAAGGGCGTCTCCTACGAAGTTACTACTGCAGAAGAGTCACGAACGCACGAGTAGAAACTGCACTTGCGCAACGCGCGGCCAGTGCCAACACGACAGAGTGAGAAAGGTGTCTCTTCACCTCCATTGTCCGATGATGGGCTGAGCGGGGATCGGTGATATCAAATGGATTTTTAGAGCATGACAAGTGAAACGGGGTGAGGAGGAGTATTCACAGTTTCTGAGTGGAAAATGAAAAACACCGAGTAAAACTATGGAACTCAAACAGCGGTGAGTGCGTGTGAAGCTGTGGAGAAAGGTGTGTTGTGTCCATCTACCAGTGATCAGCAGCAGCTCCTGGGCTGCGTGCAGAATGTGGTGAAGAGCGCTCTGGTCTGAAATGGTTACGTCTCAGTCGGCCCATCCCGCAGCTCCTGCTCTTATTGGATCAATCCTGACCAAAGCCCTCAGTCTCCTCTATGGCGAAAATGAGTTTCTCCTTCAGCTGCTCGTAACTCTTGTAAGGAGGGAGGTCCAGACGATTAAAGCTACAAGGAGAAATGAGATGGGCTGCAATATTAGAGTCAACTAAAACACAGAAGAGCATAAACATTTACTAAAACTGCAAAAGAAAACATTTAACTGCCCCAAAATCAAAATGAAATACACAAATATTACACATAGGTAAACAATGAATTGCACTTTCCCTCTTGAATCACATTACCACCTCATGCACTAATTAAATATGACTCGTGCATGAAGGCATTCATAAGACAACCACTTCAAACAGTCAAAAGTGGAATTTAGCAACAATGCTGTCATGCACAGTATTTCATCACTGCTCTGATTAAAGAGCAGTGATGAAGGCGGGCGCGTAGGTCAGTGGAATCAGAAATGCCTCAACCGGTTTGGTTTGAATCAGGTATTTCACCAAACATTTCGAGTTGGAAAACCTGAATGGAAACAGGATCAAGTCTCACCAAGTGTGGCTTCGTGGAAGCCAATTGTCTTTGCCCACTTTCTCAATGCAGAACTTCTGGGGACCGTTGCTTCCTGTATTGATCGATAACACGCAAACAGACAGTTATGGAACGTGTTGTGTAGTACAAGTCAGTGAAGGTGTGTGTCTCCATTTTACCCACCCATCAGGTCAGCGAAGCCGCCCATTGGAAGGCGACAGGTTCCTGTGACAAACTGCAACAGTCTCATCCTCTTCTCATTGTCCATTTCTTTCACAAACTGAATCAGAATAACATTTTATGTTAGTAAAAAATTAAAGGTGCATTTGTTTCATTTTTTTTTTTTTTTTTAGCTAACGGGCTGTTCAAAACCTAAAGACAGTCTCTGACTCTGTGTATGTGTGTGTATCTCTCTCGCGCGCGCTCGTTGACACGTTGCCGGCGATCGAACGGCAGATCAACGGATTGGGCAACCCTGGTGTAAGCTCTAGCTTCTCCAGACAGAGCTCCACCAAGAGCGGTTGCCAAGCCCTTGTAAGGATGGGTGTGAATTGGGGAGGGAGGACAAAGGTAGCTGCTGCGGGCTACCAGCTGGCTGTACTGATGTGATTCTTTTCTTTTCATCAACGGCCAGTGTGAGTGGGAAAAAAAATGCCAAAGGTGTTGCTATAAACAACAACAACCTTCGAAATGTTCCATACTACTCCTTGAACACGTCTCACAGAAATAATCCAGCTGATTCAAAGCTTCTGAAGCAAAAGGAAAAGGTCAGATCAGTCAGTAGCCATGTACCAACCTGCCAGAACCACACGATCTGCTTGCTACTTCGGGCATAATGTCTGTAGATTGTGTTTCTCTGCCAGTCCACCAGGTCAATCTCCTGCATACCACACAGCATCACCTGCAGGCAAGGAAGGAAGGAGGTGACAGAAGATTTCCACGGTAGTTTCCACTCACATTAAAGTGCGGACCGAAAAAAAGACTTCAGTACCTCCAATTCCTTGGCATCAAAGTATTGAAGGTACTGTTGGGGTAGAACTTCATTGAAGCCCTCGAAGAATGCCTGAGTCTGCTCCTCCACACCTCTGGACAGCCGCCACTCTGCAACCAACCTGAATACAAACATACATGAAGATCAAACGAGAGATATTATGCGCTTTCCATGTTTCTATGATCTTAAGTCAGTTGTATGGGTGTAGAAGATCCTTTTGAATAAAAATTCAAATGTTCATTCAAACTGATTTGGTAGTGAAACTAATGAAAATGTATTGCCATAGATTTCCCTCAACATCATAAACAATGGAAGAATATGGAAAATCGTGCGATTGAATGGAACTCCTATTGAATGGGACTTACAGTCAGTCGGTAGATATGCAAAATATTTAACTCTATCAACTGGAATCTCAATAACGTGATAGAGTGGATGAAATGAAGGAGGGACAACAACAGATTGTGGCTGAGGTTGCAGACACACCTGATGTATTCCTCCTTGTTTTCCTCGGTTACTTGGATGTTCCCTCCATCTGGTTTCAGCTCATGGGTGGTGATCTCCCCCAGGATCTCCTTGTCCACAGAGAAGAACATCTCCAGTCCACACTCTACTATGTCGTTATCCCTGCAGCCCACAGAGTCGTCATTAGTAACACAGTTACAAACAGGATAACGCTGAGGAGCGTTATTTGAACACTACAAATCGACTTCAGAATATATTTCAATGTATACGTTCGATGTATGGTAAAATAGACTTGAATACAATCAACATGCCATTGTAGCCTGTCCTTCAGCCCTCCCCATCAGGCACATAACCCTGAGTACTTCCCCTCCCCAAGTCCCACATCGGGGTTAGCATCCCACGACCTACTTGATCCATATGAGTGAGTTGTAAAACTCTGGATCGATGGACTCCAGATCTTTGAGAGCCAGAGGTTTGTTCAGGATGCGTTTGTAGAAGGGCAGAGAGAAACCAGTGTCGATGAATTTGCCGTGGAACAGGGCCTGAAAGACGGAAGTACTAAGTGATCAGATTTAATTCACGATTTACGATCGTCATCGGGCAGTGTCTTGATGGCTCAGTTACCATGGCAATGAAGCGCCCTATGAACTTGAAGTACTTGAGATGATCGGGGTTGATGTAGGATGCGGGGTTGATCTGCAGACAGTAGTTGTCCTTGCCAGCGTACTCGAACAAACAGTACATGGGGTTCAGCACTTCATGAGACAGCAAGAAAAACCATTCTCTGAGGGAAAAAAGGGAAGTTCAATATGAGCTGGATTGAAAATGTTGAAGATCAGGATTTGAAATAGTACAAGATGTTGATGTGCGGTTAATCAGAACAGGTTCTGTGAAGTAAAGGTGGAGTCAAAAAACGGGTAGAAGTGAAGAGAACACGCTTGAAATGAGTCACTCAATTATGTGCAACCGAGAGAAAGAAATTCTGTTGCGACACACCTGGCCACGCCACCGTAGTCCAACCCCTCCTCTCCAGGGAAAATGATCCACAGCCTCCGCCTGAGATCTTGAGGGTGGAAGCTCATGATCTGTGGTAGAGCATTAAAAAGCACAGTGAGCGCTGAAATGGACAAAAGTCAGTGAGGAAACTGTGTGTGTTGAGATGATCACCTGTTGGAATGAGTCCTCAAACAAACTTTTCCGGCTGACAGTGATCTTGATGTGCTGAGCCATTGACATTTGCTAAAATGGAAACAAAAAAAAATTATATTAAGTCAGGTTTCATATTTCAGACAACATGGCTGCTTTGTAAACCAGGGTACATTATTGTTTTGATTAAAATATATTATTCACCCCATCTAATATTCAACAATTGCAGGGGAGAAACAATTTCAGTGTATCCAAATATGTAACTATAATATAAACTACACTGAAAACTGTGCTGCAATCTGCCCTCTCTGCAGCATCAAGTGGGACTTTATGTTATGTCAGGTCATGTCATGTCATCTTCTGTGACTGCTGTGATTACAAACACCAACCAACAAATCCCGGAAACTACATCTTCATAAAGTATTAACTTCATTAAGAGATATCAAGCATTTCAGCACCAGCATTTGGCTGTACAGTACATGCACCTACCTGACACCAGAACCTGAAGTACTGCACTTTGGCTTTAAAGTCCCTGACGTAGGTGATCTGAGGCCCGTTCTCGCTGTTGAAAATAAAAGTCAAAAGAAAAAGCAGCACTGTCAGAACAACTTAATTAGATTTGGAGTCTGCCAGTGTACATATTATAATAGTCAAAGAAAACAGGTTTATTCCTGTTAACTCTTTCGACAACTTACAGTGAAGATTTCCCTGTGCGCGGA
This sequence comes from Chascanopsetta lugubris, assembly GCA_016785325.1. Taxonomy (NCBI): domain Eukaryota; kingdom Metazoa; phylum Chordata; class Actinopteri; order Pleuronectiformes; family Bothidae; genus Chascanopsetta; species Chascanopsetta lugubris. The sequence continues at coordinate 27,332 of JAFBJT010108130.1, read as the reverse complement.
TCAATGTAAGTTGTGGTTCGCCTGTTGTGGTCTACAAAGTAAGGAATACCGTCCACAGTGAACCTCATCTCCCAACCGTCTGGTAGAGGCTTGTCATTCAGCAACCTAAACAACACACAGACAGGTAAAGATATATATTTCCAATTCTTAGGACATAGGGACGGCTTTGAAATTATGGATATTGAATTACTAATGAAAATGTACACTAACAAAAGAGCAAAAACAGTTGTATGGATTGGTTAGTATTTGCATCAATTTGTACAAATACTACCATAACAGTCAAAACCTAAGAAAGAAATATACATGCCCTGAAGATAAAAAAAAAACAAGGTTCCTCAATATTGCTTAATTGTCATTAACTGCTCCAGTAAATAGAGATTTGTCCGATGCTTTTAATTCCAACTTCCTCCTGTGTAGCCTTTTGCGAATGATTCATTTAAGGCACAGTTTAGAGAAATTACTCTGCACTTGTTAAGAAAACGCTTACAACTGCCAATTGTATCTTTACTGCCCAATTGGATTATTATCATTAATTACAGAACAATGGACCAGGGAACACAAATTACCATCTCAGAGAAACATTATAACTACAGAAGGTCGGTGAGCAAAACATTAGTGCCCCCTACAGGCAATAAAGTTAAAATACACTTTAGGTAAATAGCCATATGAAATAACTCATAAAAACAAACAGTTCATTACTTGTGTCCCAAGAGTATTGTAATTTTAGCATAACATTCTACACACAATAACACACACTCACCCTTGCCTCCTGGGATCCTCCCACTGTGTTGTGCGAGTTGGGTGATGAACAAAATACACTCTGCCATTCGTGTCAGTTCTTTTTTCTGAAATGACGAGAAATCATTTTTTTCTTGAGTTAATTTGCATTCATATCTACTTTGACTTCTTTTTTATTTTTTTTACAGGCAAGTGAATTCAACTACATTAACTGCTCAAAGTTCAGTGATATTTACCCCAACCATGCGGCAGTGGTCCCAGGGGGTCAAACTCTTTATTGGCTGCATTTGCTAACTGGTCTTGGAGCTGTGGGAGAGAGACACAGAGGATTGAAAACAGTTGTGGAGGAGATGTTTTTGTGATGTAAAAAATATGTACATGGAGGTATGTTCTGCAGAATGTATAAGCTTAATTAATTAAAGGTGCAGTGTGTACGATTTGGTGACCTCTAGTAGTGAAGTTGCATGTTGCATCCATCACCTCACCCTGACCCATGGGTGACATGCATGGAACATGCAGGAGAACCTGTGGTAGACTTCAGTTATCATTAGAACTCAAAAGATGTTTGGTGTGTCCACTTTTACTACTGTAACAACATGGCGGCCTCCATAGAGAGGACCACCCTGTAAATATACATTAATGTACTCATCTAAGAGTAATGGAGAAAAATAAAACATTCAGATGCTTATAAATGAATGTAATTGTTTTGTAATATATTTCGAGGTGAAAAAGAAATGACCAAAATACCACAAACACTGCACCTTTAAGTAAAATCATCTAACATAAATGTGGTGATCGTGTCAACAAATTGTATTGTGTAAAACATTTTCAAAGTGTGAGTCACTATCACTGAACATTGTTTAGACAGTACAAAGACTAAGTGCTCTCACCCCATAAATGAATCTCTGGTTAAACTGCTGCATCGCTCCCTGCAGCTGGTTGCGCTGGTGCTGCCACTCCTCATAGTTGCGCACTGACTCCTGTGTAGGACGTTGCCACGTAGTTGTGCGAGTTATGTGGTCGACATAGTATACCCTGCCCATCGGGTCCACCCTGCGCTCCCACCTACGTGGAAGAACAGGAATACGTGTTGTGCTGACAATGTCAGTGAAATGGCAAAAACATCACAATCTACAACCACGATCTACTTGGATTACAAAAGATTATTTCAACCAATCAAACAGCGAGAATCATCTTAGTATTGATGATATAAAAGATAACATGTCTTAGTACCCTGTCGGCAACGGCTCAGGCCTCTCCCATGTTGTCCTTTTCTCAATGTGATCCACGAAATAGACTCGGCCATTTTGGTCCACCCTTTGTTCCCACCTGCAAGAGTGAGCAGAGACAAAGAATGAAATAAAATAGCCATAGCTCTGACTATCAACTGTAAAAAAAAAAAAAAAAACAGAGGAGCAAGTGCAGTGCTTGGCTCTCTTACCCTGGTGGTAAGGGGCCGTTGTTCATGGGTGTTATTCGTGGAGTTGCTGCAGCCATAGCATCCGGAGCTGACCCTCCTGGTTTGGGACCAGATGCCGCTTGAGAGGAACTTGCGGTTGCTGCTGCTGCTGCTCCTGCTGCCCCTGCTGCTCCTGCTGCCCCTGCTGCTCCTGCTGCCCCTGCTGCTGCAGCTGCCCCTGCTGCTGCCCCAGCATCCTCCTGCTGATCTGAACCTCCACTGGCAGACACCTGAGAGGAGCCATCAGAAGCTGGGCCTTCACTCAGCTCACTGGGGGAAGAGCTGCTAGAGGAGGCTGGAGAGGGGAGCATGACGCGGAGTAATTGAGTTAATGAATTTGCCTGTGCTCTGACTCGAGGCACTGCATAGATATCAAAATGTTGTTTTTTTTTTTAAATATACATTGCATGTTACTGTACCAAAGGAACTGGTACTTTGTGTGACCAGTGAGTTAAAATGCATGTATTCCTTTCGTGATGTCCCTACTTGGTGAAGTTGTAGGTCTGCGAGGCATCGGAGGAGGAGGTCGCGTTGGTCTGGGAGGACGCGAGGCAGCAGAGCCCCCTGGTGACCGCGACGGAGAAGCTGTTCCATTGACAGTGTGACCATTTGGTACAATCACCCACTCATCTGAGTCACTGGAGGGAGATGTGTCTCTACTTGACCTGAAGATCAAAATGTAAAGATCAACTCTTTTGTTCCTCTAATGGGAAAATGTGTTTATTTCCCCAAAAGTGAACAAAGGAATAATAATCAATAGGCTATTAATTCTATACTTTATAACCCATAGCCAATGATATGCACAAAGTCTTGGAATTAAAAGTCAACGAAACCTGTTTCCAGTCTCCTCATTTTGTCTTGTGTTCCCATTTGTGAGGGCAGCTAGAATGGTACAGAAAAACAAATGGTCACTTTCTCATTTCTTATTAAAATTACCTCATCAGTTTAAATCGATTCTAATGACAGTTACTGTTGTCAGCCTTTTACTTTTGTCGTTCCTCACCATAGTCTCTCTCCGCTGGGGCAAAGGTTTCAGGATCCACCTGCATGCCGTCGAGACACACCGACAGGTCGCCGACAATGTCCTTGGGGTCCCTGTCTGAGCACAGCTGCAGTGTCTGCACTACTTCACACACTGGGGTGGGGACGACACAATGAACAGACTAAATAATGTCGCAAAAACCAACACGAAGCCGCCAAAACAGACAGAAAACACATAATAGGGTTGCCCTGAAGTGGTCCAGATTTCTTGCTTGTAGGTACTAAATGTGATGTCTGAGACCTGACCTTTCTAAGGATTAATATGGTGCTTCGTAGCTATTTTTGCTGTGTTCAGGGAGTAAGAGGCTTTAAAGATGTCAGAGTTTTTCATCCCGTGGTACTGCACATGAGGCGTAACAAGCAAAATGACCGATATGAACCTGACTTTTATGTCACATGACCCGTGGACTCTAACCACGTCTGAGCGGAGCCATTGTAGTGACTTATAAACACCCATGAGCTTCGGGAGCTTAGGTGAGGCTTCTACCCCTGTTGTTACACTACGCTAATGAAGCGTTACCACAGCAAAGATGAGTAAATACACTGATGTATTCAAAGTGCCTCAAATAGGTACAGCATCTGCCAAGTATAACATGCTCCTAATTGAAATAGACACACAAAACAAATATTTAAAGAGAGATTAACAGGGATACAGCCAGTTATTGTCCTGAGATAAATTAGTGTGAGTGCAGTGCAGTGGGGGCTATTTCCTGACTACCTCACAACAGTCTGTGGGAATCAACCTCCCTCTGCACTTGTAACTATACGATTATCTACTTCTTGGATGGCAAATGTTTAAGTATAACTTAATCCTGTCAGCAGAACAAAAAGGGAGTTGCTTAACATTTGTTCAAATTTGCTAAGAGTCTTGAGTATATTTGATTAACTTTTTCAAAGAAACTAAGATGGATGGCCTTTTAGAACAGCCCCTGGGAGGAAGTGTGAACTCACATTTGAGGTCATTTGACCTGAGGGTCTCAAGGAGCTCCAGTGTGGCAATTCCCAACAGGATGTCTGCCTTCAGTGTTTGGTGGCTCCACACACGAAAGATCAGTTTGCTGACCGGAGTCACAATTCTGTTGAATAGCGAGAAGACAATGCGGGAACACGGCAAAGAACACGGCCATCTGTGCTGATGTTCTGTGTCAAATAAAAGTCCGTCTACCATCCTCCAGCATAGTACTGAGCAAACTGATCTATGTGCTATTTGCTAATCAGCCTTTGCTCCAAATCCTGAGAGGTACTTACACGGTGAGAGCCTGTTTCCATTTCGGACTGTGTGTGTTGTTGCACTTCTCGGTCCTCTTTGACTGACCATCCACAACTACCTCGACATACGGACTGGGCCCGAACCAGTTCTTTTTGTTTTCCTTTAATCTTGCTGAAATCACTGGAAAGAAAACGCCATCATTTAAAATAAATACATAAATAAAGACTTACTCTTTCAGAACTGCTTCAAGTAGCAATGGATATTGTCACTGCAATACTTTCTACACAAGCCAACAGTCAGCGACAGCTCTCGGAACCGGAGATGGATGTAGTCCGTGGAAGCTTTTATTGTGTATATTGTAAACATAATCATATTTCCCTTGAGTGAACGGCTAAGGGAGGGACAACATTGATCAACATACAGAAACAACACCGCCTCATCCCGCTCTAAAGTAAACAAAACAGCTAAATGAAAAAAGAATGTAGCAGCTCATATTGATTGTTGTCTACAAAGCTCGGCACTAACACTCACCTGTGACTTGCAGTTGGGCCTTCATGGTTCGTCCATAACACTGCAGAATTGCTCTGCAGCACCAGAGATAACTGCAACAACTGCAATGAGGAAGAAAAAGAGTAAACAAAGGACAGAGTGCATCCTAGTGCAGGTTGAGTGGAAGGATCGCGGGCTGAAGCACCTATCTGCAAGGATAAAGGATAGACTGCATAACCCAACATCTTGATCCACTGTAATATGTTACATGGGGGGTTATGACACATTTCATTTACTCGGGGTTTTGGATTTAAATATTAACGGAAGCCTACGAGGCTGTCCTACATGCATGGAGGGGAAAGATGAGAAGAAGGGTATTTAATTCTTAGTTTAAAAATTCAGAAAATACCATTTTGCTGGCATGCTCGTTAAGTGGTCATATCTAAGTCATATCTAAAAAAAAATTAAATATTGCAACAGTAATTACTAATGTAAGTCTCAGCTATTTCAAGAGACCAATGAGCCCCTTCCATAACACATAACCCATTCCGTAACTTGGCTAATTTAAGTCTCACTAAACCGACCCTTGTAATCTTTAACAGAAGAGACAGATTAGCTTCTTCGCTGGGGCGGGTCGAGGGAGCTACCATTGGTAAATAAAAACTCAGACGGCGACGTAAAGTTGTCAAAGAGACGACGTGTTCCCCCCTGCTACCTGCCATATGACGGCGGTTCCTCATACAACACGAAGGCTTAGAATCCGGTTAGCAGCAGGTTTAGCTAACAACAGATTAACAACCAAGACAACTTTGAGCAGTGTTTTTGACGGAGACAACGTTTATATTAAAGCCGCTGCGAAGCGATAGTTTTATTGATGAATTTCTGACAAAAACCACGAAGTTCCACCACCAAAAGCAACTTTCCTAGCTTACGTGAACACCGAAGCTTTAGCATCAACTAACGTTAATAATGCGAACAGCTACCAGCAAACCCATTAGCTTCGATCGACTGGTAGAGACATTATTACAGTTCTCCATTGATGACAGCCTGGCTATTTGTACCTGATGAGAGGGGGCGACGAAGAGCCACACAGACTTTAGCTTCGGTGGTAACTAGGCTGTTGACAGGTAGCCGCCTGCCATCAGCACAGAGCTTCGTGTTCCGTTAGCTAACCGGACCAGCGCTTCCGCTGTGAGTTTTCAAAATAAAAGAGCGCAAAGCACAAATGTGTCATTTTTCTGGGAGGACTCATCAATTTCAGTGTGAACACGGTGACTTTTCAACCCACAAAAATTTTAACAATAATATTATTACTTGAATGACTCTGGTCAGCCCACATAAAACAATCTAAATACAAATAAAAGCAATAGTAGAGAAAATTTGGAGAGCATGGGCTTTGATCACAGACTGAAAAATATAGTTCACAACATGTACCTCTACTATTACATAATGTGTGATAATAATGAAATAATTCGCGAGCAGTAGAACGTCTCAATCATTGTTGACTTTTATTTTGAAAGCTCCAATGGTATGACGTAGGCACCGATAATAGCATAATAGCATCACAAAACTAAATTTCACAGTTGAACACTAAGCGAAGGGAAAATAGAATTTCAACCCGTTTTTGATTCCCAAGCTATTTGTCATGTTGAAAAATAAGACAGTTACAACGGTTAGATTGACGGTAGGACACGGCGCCATTAAGGACACGCCCACATGTGGCAGGATCCTCGAGCGGCCGGGTCTCGTGACACCGCCCGCGGACGTCAGCTGTTAGCTTCTCTACTCAGTCACCGGCTTTTAAATGTCAAATAATTCGGCTAGCTAGAAGAGATACTGTTTAGCAAATCATTAGTCAAACAAGATGTTGTCCCGTCTGCTGAAGGAGCACCAGGCCAAGCAAAACGAGCGGAAGGAGTTGCAGGGTGAGAGCTGGCTGTTAGCTATGATGCTAACTACGCTCGGCTAAAAACAAAGCTCAAACTCGCTAATATGAGAGTGTTAATGGCTGTTTCTATTGGGGCTGTTGTTTTCTGCACAGAGAGACGAAGGCGTGATGCTATAGCAGCAGCCACCTGTCTGACAGAGGCCCTTGTGGATCACCTCAATGTGGGGTATGAGAATGATGCTGGTCCCCCTCCCGTGTTTGTTCTTCCTTCCTTCATGTTCAATCCTGCTGATGAAGATGGTGGCTAATATGATCATTATAAGTGGCGATGATGATGGTATTTAAGGTCATGGGAATGCTGTAATGGTATCGATAAGGGTCACTGCTTATAATAAATCCGAAAGATAATTCAATTTCACATCTGTCTGTGTAATTAAAGGTCAACTGACATATATTCAAAGTAGAATAATTATGACCGGGTTGATATTAGTTATACTCACTTGAATGAATCGTAATGTTGTTTCTACTGCCTTAGAATTAGCACTTTATCTTTGCATCAGCAGCAGGTCCTCTCCAGGGAGGCGGCCATATTGCTCCACCATGTTTTACAGTAGCCCGGAATGGACTAACTGAACACCCTCTGTGTTTAAATGTTAACCTATTTCTACGATTCTGTATACTTTGAGGGAAAGGTTATTTCAATGTTTATCTAAAACTTTCAACCTACAATTTGAAAAGAAATTAATAGGTAAAATAAGCAGCAAGGTATTTTGCTAGTTTTGTTTAAATGCATTATCAATATTTAACCATTTCGCCAGTGTCTGACATGAAACTGCAGTTTTGCTATGTACTATGATTCCCGAACAGATTTCAGTCACATTGCTCCACCACCAACACCTCTCTCTGTACCAATGAGATCAAGCAATCTATTCCTGGCTGTGTGAAATTGTTGCTGTGTGCGACGGAACCATAAATATAGAACAATAAGGTTATTAATATTGTGAAAGTTGTGATGAAACCCAGACGATCTGCTTAAAGAGCCAGAGAGGGATGCAAAGACACACTGTTCCTCTTTGAAAGCGATTATGACTAAAGTCCCTCCGTGACTTGAAAAGGTTTATTATTGAATACACATTCTCTCTCCCACTTGTTGTGGATGAATAATGAATTATTTTCTATTGTAACATGTTATCAATTAACTGTCTCTGTTTCCCTCTAGTGTTGCTCAGGCGTATGTAAACCAGCGTAAGCTGGACCATGAGGTGAAGACACTCCAAGTTCAGGCGAGCCAGTTCTCCAAACAAACTGCTCAGTGGATCAGTATGGTGGAGGGTTTCAATCAGGCTCTCAAGGTAAGATCTCACACGTCACCAGGAAAGGCTTTACATGATCTCAGAGGTGTTAAATGAGACCTGTTATACTCCATTTTTGGGGTCACACATTGTGTTGCTATTGGCCAGCTGGCCCAGCCTCACGTGATTGGTTAGCTGTGCCCAGCTGCTGTAGGAAGTGCCCCATTCAAGCATGCTTACATTTCTTGTACTGAGATCTGAGTGGATTCAGCAGGTCGTGAAAACAGTTCCTTGATGAGTTGCCACTTCCGGGTTGGTTCACCGATAGTTTCAGTGCATCAAGTGACACCCACTGATGCTGTTTTTGTCCTATTCTGTTGGGCAGGAAATCGGTGATGTGGAGAACTGGGCACGGAGTATTGAGATGGACATGAGGACCATCGCCACGGCACTGGAGTATGTACACAAGGGTCAGCTTCAGTCGGCCTCCTCATAAACTTTATAAAACTACAACTCATCCGACTCCCATCAGCAAAGGTGCAGACAGTGGTGAGGCTGCTCGCCTGTATTCCTCTGCTGATGAGAACTTTGATCAAGTATCACAGCCTCACTTTGAGGAACAACGTAAACAAGGAATACCACGCCGTGATGCTCATGTTCAAAGAGCGAGAACTAAATGAATCGGATCATGGATCTGTTTGTTTTGACCTCTCAAAGTACTACTGATACCTAAAGTCAGGAGTATAGATTGTAATTCAAGATTGACTCCATGTCTCAATATCCCTGCATTTTTCAAAAATAAGACTTGGAATATCCCGGATATTATGCCACAATCTTGTTTTCTTGTTATTTAAGTGTCTGTTAAGTTCACTTTCATCAGATACATCAACCTTTGAGTGTACTGAGTGGGCCAAGAACAATTGTCATTATTGTCAGTTTTTATTTCTTTGACATCGGTTTAGTGATGTTGAATTGTTTTTTGTTTTTTTTCAGCCAACTTTTTGTTATCATTCAGTAATGAAACCTTTTTAAAATAAAGCGGAAAAAAAGATTAGTGGTTCTTTTTTTTTTTTACTCAATCGAGAGCCTAAAAAGTGTCACAACTTGACAAAAATGTCCCTTATGTAAAAAGCGGGAGGTTAAGTACCCAAATTCAATTAAAGCAGCTATTTGTAATTTTGACATTTATTACCAGCAGATGGCGACGTTGTGCGAGGAACGTACCAGTTAAATCTAAATCAGAAAACCATTGATATCTCTGTTGAACAGTCCAACTAAGTTGTTTGATATCAAAGCTGCTATTTGTGAACACTCTAATAATGATAAAGTTACTGAACTGAGAATTTTAGTTTGATTCAAGACAGATTTAGGTCAAATATAATAAATACAATTTCGTCTGCTAAACTGCTAATTTACACAAAAAATGACTGTGAAAGTCACTCCTTAAATAAGAAGTGTAAATTAAGAGGATGCTGTTGATGTCGCAATAGTCTGAGATGATGAAGTAGTGACCATCATGATGGAGTAGTTGTGGGAAACCTAGTGATTTTCGAATCAACATCCAGTTACATATTTGCCCGGCTCAGCCGATTGCATTTGAATGAAGGAATGTGTGACGTGAAGGAGAGAGATGTCACGGAGCACGTTGCTGTTTAGCTCAATCATGTAATAAAGCAAGTGTGTTTTGTAACTAATTACACTTTAATTTCAATGATCAACGTCGGGACAGTGAGTCGGTAATAGACTTAGTCAACAGCGCATCATCAGATTGTAGAGATGATGTCTCTTTCAAGCTAACGGGAGGCTTGTTTATATAGTCTCATAGTCTCATATCGTCTGACAAGGCCAAAGCAAAGCACTTTTCCTTAATTGATCAAATGCAATAAAGTTTACATACCATATTTACACATTGAAAAAAGCGGAGTCATTGATTAGGTATCACAGAGTATACACCATCTATTGTTTAGGATCGTAAACCCATGTAATGGGTCACTGAACTCAATGATCCAGTGGGATTACTATACTCATGTTTAGGGCCACACAACACATGGGATTATGACAGATATGAAATATGTTATGTCAGCATGTATACACTGAAAACATTCAGAGTGTTAAGATTACTAATCAAGTTCTTGAAATACCTCTGAAGTGGTTGTAGCTACATGTCTCAAAGAAATGTCCAAGTTCCCACACTGTACAGAAAAGTCCCTGTTTTCTGTAATTCCTGCCACTTTTTTTGTCTTAAACACACACTCACATTATGGATTGAGGATTACCAATTGCGGACTTGTCTTAAGGGATCAACCGGAGGGATAAAGCCTCTCTTACGACCAGCCTCCAAGTTGGGACAGAGGAATAAACAGAAAGGGAAAGGGCAGAGGACGTGGAGCCTCGTGGACGCATCACTTCAGGAAAACAAGAATAAGGTAAGAAAAGACTTGTTTACTTTAATATTGCATCACCACTGAGTATGTATTTGTTATGTCTCTTTTCCCTTGTGATATGAATCTTTAAATTTGGCAGTGGTCACCTGTTCTTGTTTCAATGTGCTTTAATCGAATGTCATTTGAAGGAAATCTGCTTTTATTAACAAAAAGTGATTTACTTCAAGTTAGATGCACATAAACATATTTTGATTTACAAATACCATTTTCTCTATTTCTGTACATTCACTTTCTGATTAAGTACATTTAAAAATAATAATCTTAAAAGAAGCTGAAACCTTATGGATCATTCATGTTTTAACTGAGCAGGAACAGTATTTGTCTTGCGCCTGCCAATTTTTATAACATAGTTAATAAAAACCCACAGATGTTCATCTTTGTCTTTTTCTCTTTTTTTCCATTAATAAGCCTAAAAACTAATAGGTTTCAGCAATGAGCAGCTTACTCCGATCCGTCACGGGTATTACATTTGTGCTTCAAAACAATCCCCCCCTCCTCCCCCTTCTTTGCGTCCCGTTCCCTCACAAATACCTTTTCTTTCTTCCGTAAGAGTCTTATCGAAAGATTTCTCATGTGCCCAGAGCAGTTACCCAAGGCCCTGACTGTGACAACAAATCTTTGTGCCCCACGGTTATTATCAAACAATTTCAGCAAACCTTTGTGATTATTACGACATCAAGTCGGGATTTGATCAAAAATGCCAGCTATTTCCACATTCTAACTCGAGTCCCCTGAAAATCAGCTGAGGACGTTTGCCATGTCGGGGCAGAGTAACATTTGCCCCACATGTTTTTTTCAGTGACCAAAGGCCGCACAAACCCAGGAATCAGCATGGACACACAGCTCATCTATGACCTTTTAGGGTAAGACATACAAATGCGACACGAATGGAAAGTATATTATCGAATTTTTTATTCATCTATTATATATTTTCGCTCTTTCAGGGAAAATGCCTGGTTGTACGTCAGCGGGGTCGTGGTGCTGCTGTGGAGTCTCATCTGGTTTTACAGAGACAGCCTGGAAATCGAAAACATCACCGACAAGTATGTGTTTGTGACCGGCTGCGACTCGGGCTTTGGGAACTTGCTGTGTAAGAAGCTGGACAGGAAAGGTTTCCGGGTGCTGGCCGGCTGCCTCACTGAGAAGGGAGCGGATGACCTGAAGAGGGCGACGGGCCCCTATCTGAAAACGGTCTCGTTGGATGTGACCAATCAGGACAGCATCCAGAAAGCCATGGAGTTCACTAAGAAGGAGGTCGGCGATAAGGGTAAGATGATGGCCTATAGTTAAAGGTCCAGTGTGTAGGATATTTTTTTTTTTTTATAGGCAGAAAAAAAAATACATGCAGTTATTTTGATTGATGTTTTTGAGAGTTGTAGAATGTACCAAATGTTGTTTTCACTCCCTATGAACAAGCACTTTATCTTTACAGCAGGGGCATATCCTCTCTGTGGAGGCTGCCATGTTTTATTAACACGTTTGTCAGAGGCATAGATTGGACACATTAAAGACATTTTGAGTTGTGATAGCTGTTGCCGCCATAGATTCCACTTACTACATGCTTAGAGGGGAAGGGCAAGGTGATGAGTACTTATCTGCAGTACACAACTCAGCCACCAGATGTCACAAATTCTCCACACTGTACATTTGAAACACACACAGCAAAGGATTGAATGACCAAGATTCAAGAAAACAGGACAATATTGGTACGAGTGTTCTGAACAAAAAAAAAGCAAAACAGAATGCAACTTCACTAACGGATGTCAATAAATCCTACACACTGTTCCTTTAAAGGTGCAGTGTGTAAGATCCCCTCTCATTGGTGTCACTTCTGAAAATATTCCGAAACAATTACATACTGATATTTGTATGAATTGCCATAGTAGCAAATGAAAGTAGTAGAAGTGGACGTACTAAACATTTTTTGAGTTTTAATGACAATTGAAGTCGACCATAGGTTCTCGTGCCTGCTCAGAGGGGTGAGGGTGAGGCGATGGATACGACATGCGACATCACCTCTTGGGGGGGTCACCAGATCTTACACACTGTACCTTTAAAACATACACAGCATGGATTTGAATCCACAGCACACATTCAAAATGCCAAGAAAATATATAGGTGTGTGTGTGAGTGTTCTGAACAAAAGAGGCAATACAGAATGCAACTTCACCTCTAGATGTCGCTAAAGCCGACACACTGCCCCTTTAAACACAAACACTGAGTACCGCCCCGCACCTTCTGTCATCCAGGACTTTGGGGCATCGTGAACAACGCCGGACGCTCGTTGCCGATGGGGCCTTCGGAGTGGATGCGGGTGGAGGATTTCCACAGCACGCTGAAGGTCAACATGAACGGCGTGATCGGCATGACCATGACCTTCCTGCCCCTGGTCAAAAAGGCCCGCGGCCGAATCGTGAACGTGGCGTCGGTGCTGGGCAGAGTGGCCGCCAACGGTGGAGGATACTGCATCTCCAAGTTCGCCGTGGAGAGTTTCTCCGACTGCCTCAGGTGACTTTTCAAAATAAAGCTTTGCAGGCTTTTTCAATGAGACGATTCCTTCGGGTAATTGGGGAAATGTGTTTATGTACAGTGAATATTTGTACTGATTCCAAAGAGAAAGACTTTAACAATCATTTTGAGTGGACAGAATGAATGCCAAATTGTTTTGAATACAATGCGGCAGTTGCTCAGTTGTGAGAGAGGTTGTCCTTGGAAGGAAAGGTTATGAGTTCAAATCCCGCTTGGACCCCTCTGCAGTGTCACTGGCCCTGACACTGATACCCTGAATGACCCGCTGTGTACTGATAAGAACAATCCCCCGCAATCGTGGTAAGCGGTCGAAAATGACATGAAATAATCTGGCATCCCAGATTATGGGTTGCCAGATTAGGTCTGGCAACACATCAAATCAGTGATTCAAGACTGATATTCAATTCCATGGAAAATTGAAATCTTTTTATAAGGCAGTCAAATTCAATCATAGCCCATATTCACTAGCTATAAAGTTATGTCACCGGGGTTAAAGGTACAGTGTGTAGGCTTTAGGGGCACTAAGTGGTGCCCTTCAATTATCACCCTTCCATATCTTATCTTTTTTTTTTCTGTCCTTTCTTTTTTTTTTGTCCATTGAGGGCGACTGTAGAAATACGTATAGACTGTTAATCTACATCGTATTTTTCCCTGTCCAGGAGAGATATAAACTACTTTGGCATCAACGTGTGCATCATCGAACCGGGCTTCTTCAAAACGGCGGTAACGAGCCTCGACCCCCTGGAGAGGGAGCTGCATCGCCTGTGGGACCAGCTCAGCCCTGAAGTACAGGCCAGCTACGGAGACAAGTACCTCGATAAGTGTGAGTATATACACAAGACCGACGGTCAGTATTTCAGAGGGTTTGAGGGATTTCACAATGGCCTGAGATGACACTGCAGCACATGACAAATAATAGAGATAGATTTGAACCTTGAGCCAACGCCCACAGTCCACTTCAATTCTGGCAACCCGCGGGAAACTGTAAACACTCCTAGATATCACTCCTCTGGATACGGGGTTTGTTCCATCAGAAGCGTCAATTTACTTGCTGGGAAATAAGAGAATATAAAAGATGAATAAAATAGAATAGATGACAAATATCGCATGTTTTCTCAATGCTAAGTTGAGCTTTCTTCATGGCCCTTCTCCTCGTCAGACATCAAAGTCCAGCGCTTGATCATGAACGCAGTCTGTGACTCTGACCTCACCAAGGTGACCAGCTGCATGGAGCACGCGCTGACCTCAGCGTACCCGCGCACCAGGTACAGCGCCGGCTGGGATGCCAAGTTTATCTGGATCCCCCTCTCTTACATGCCCTCATGGGTGGTGGATGTCGGGCTGAAGCTGGTGCTGCCTCGGCCCTCGAAGAGCGTGTAGCTCAACGTGCCTTCTAAGAAATGACCTTAACGTTCTCAGCCTTTGTATTTCTCTTCATCTCATATCGATGGATTATATATGCACAAATATGAATATATCATTTTTCCGTGTGCCTGTGTAAAAAAAAAAACAAAAAAAAATAGTCTGCTTGACACTTTTAAAAAGGAAAATAATGCAATTGTACAATAAAATTGTGTTCATTGTTTTAAGATGTTTTTATCGTGAAACAAAAAAAAAGAACATATCATGGTTTGTTGATTCGAGCTTGAGTTTCAGCAAACAGGTGAATGATCATTAAACTAAACGGATAAAACTCATGGGCTTGATAGACTTTCTGGATCTGATCCACAGAGTGTTTCTATCTTCAGCTGTGTGATCACATTTTGAGTGGGCGTGTACTCTCATCTGATTGGTGGTTGTAGTTGCTGGTCAGGTGACAGCTGACACATCAGGTGCTGTGACCCCCCCCCACGGCTGTGCCCCCCCCCCCCCCCCCCACACACACACACACTGCTTTCAAGTGCACCTCGTAAATGTTAAAGTTTTGATTACATAACCAAGGGCTCAGGGTAACTTGTGTGGTCATATTCAACATGCTGTGTAGAATGGGCTGGTGATTGTAAAGTATCTAATATAACTGGCTTACTTTTATGTATGAATTGTATTGTTGTTGTTGTTGTTATTATTTATTATTAATAATGATAATAATTTTTAATAATAGTAATAATAATAATGGATGGATATTATCGTTGTTAATGTTATTGAGTGAAATAACAACATTGAGAGTTTATATAGTAGTTTATATTCATTCTGTCGCTTTTACAAGAAATCCGTGATTCTATGTTTGTAAAAATCCAAATCAAATTTCCGACCTGACTTGAACGCAGCAGAAACTGAAAGTCCGTGACCTCTCGGAGGCCACACACACACACACACACACACACACACACACACACACACACACACACACACACACATACACATACACACACACACACGCTGTGTTGTCAGTGTCAGACCAGGCTGAGGTTGTGCAGCAGTCATGTTCTGTGTGAGGCTGCTGAGGCCCATCTCTAACTCCAGACACGTGAGGAGCACAAATGTTGTGAAGAGGAAAACTGCCGTCATCCTGTTGTCAACAACAACAACAACAACAACAACAACAACAACAGCAGCAGCAACAGGAGTGTTTTGCCTCAGCTCCAGGTCCACACACACGGACCTGCTGGACGGACACCACTTCCTCAGATTGTAAGTGTTTCAGTGTATTTCAGCACTGTGGAAATAATTAATGACACCTAGTGGTGAAGTGACATTTTGCAGCTGAATAGCCCTCACCTCACCTTTTCCTCCCCAAGCATGCAAGTATGGTAAAGCTTCAGTTTCTGGTAAAAAAAAAATAAAAATAAGGTTATATGCCCTTAAAATCATTTTTTTTTAAAGTGTAATATTCTCCAGTAGAAATAACCACATAAGGGACCACACTTTGTGTGGGTTGGACCAGTAAAACCATTGCACAATAACCTGTGAACTTTGTCCCAGTGGACAAATCTGAAATCGCAGCAACTTTTTATTGAAGAATTGCGGTTACTGTCTGTCATTTTTATACTTTATACTTACGTGGGCGCGGATTGGACCCTCCGACGCGCCGGTTTTAGCCCACGGGCCGTATGTTTGACCTCCCCTGACCTAGATATCACACACTGTATACAAATATGTCTCTGTGGATCACTGCAGGTCTCACAAGGTCTATTTAGACGTAGAAGAATGTTCGCACAAGGTTGATGACATCATTCAAACATCGACTGACGTTAGCGCCATGCGGTGCCCTTTTAAACAACATTCCTAAATGTGCACTTAGGCGCAAAGAAGCCACGTGCACTGGAACGACACGGGTGTGTGAGCTGCCACCGTTTGTGTTTCGAACGAGGAGAACGAACGGTGTTTGTGACAAACGTTTTCTGTCGTCTGTTTCCTTTTCTGTCCTAGAAGCAGCGATGAGCAGCGTCAGACTCCCACTTACAGAGTGGAGGACATGCTCTACTACTCCATCACCGAGGGAAAGCAGCAGGTTCCCATCGCTCACTTCACTTCGGTAAGTGGCCAAAGACACGGCCCCTTGATTTACCGCTCAAGTCGGCCACCAGGGGGCAATCGCCTCCACCTGCATGGACCATCTCCGGTTGATTTTTGCTGTGCTGTTACTATGGCAACCATTGGGTTTGGGGTTTGTCTGTTTTTTTTCTACAGGCCCTGAGGAGGACCGGTCTTCACCCGTCCGACCCTCGTCTGAAGGAATGCATGGAGACGCTGCGACAGATTGTGAGGGAGTCCGCAGGTGAGGTGATGATGGACAGAGAGCTCTTCCACAGGTGAGACAACCGCTGCCGCTGATTCGTGCGCCGACTAGGCTGCGAGATTTCAGGTTGATTACATTTCACGGGTCGCGTCTCATTTTGCCGTGGGAGTTGTTCCGGCCCCCTGCTGTCACTTGGCCGCTGTCGCCGTCAGCCATGTTTCATTGGGCCCGGCGGAGGGTCCGGTCCGGTCCGATAATGAATGAATGGTGATCGTATTCAGAATTCACGTTCTTGTACCAAAACAAAGGTGTAAACATCTGGAGTTGTTGTTGTTTATAGGTCATTATGCTGTGGTTTGACTTGTTTGGCCCCTCGGTGATCAAAGTTGGCTTCGTGTGGCCCCCGAGCTTCAGTGAGTTTGACAGCCCTGGTTGAGAATAACGTGAGAGTAGTACAATCTGAGGTGAAAATGTGTTTTAAAGACAATGTAGTGCTAAAATACCTCTGGACATCAGTCGGTTATTAAAGGTCCAGTGTGTAAGATTAGGGAATTGATTTCCATTCCTAGTGGTAGAAATGGCATACAAAATGACAAGCAGTCTTTTAAAGTCAATCCAATCACCTGCATGTATTAAGTGTTGACTTCAGTCTGCTTGTATCAGCCCCTTGTTGTTTTTTTAATTCAATAGTGACAACAATTATGTTCTCTGACATGCCTGGTGAGGAGGAATGAGCTGAGGGGTATTTACCCGCCACCTCAACACCAGATCTCACTAAATCACCTGCGAACACAGCGTAGTTGATTTATACTGTGAGGAGAACGGGTTTAACATGGCGTCACCATCTTCCTCTCTTTCACGGAGCACTTGGATGAAATCAGTCACTCCAAGTGGCAGAGTGATCGTGAGAAACGGCAAACTTCTCCGAAGCATCGTTCAGTGTTGATTTTCAATCAGTCTTTTGTGGCTCTGATTTTACTCCCTGTTTTTTTTTATCTTACATCTAAACTCGACATGAATTCAATCTAATCCGCGAGATAACGTCGTGGTGGGCAAAGGAAATTGACCAGAGGGAGGAGCAAGCACGGAGACAATCACGCACCAAGTCACACACACACGCGCACACACATACACACACATACACACACACTCACACTCGCATGCACACACCAAATCCTTCATTAAAATGGTTTGTTGTTTGAAGGTCAGACTAAAAATAGTTGTCTCATGCCTGCGCAGGGTAGTGAATGGAAAACTAAACACCATGGGACAGTTGCGTCGATGGTGACGGAGCAGTGAGGAGAGTAACACACATTAAAGTGGGAAGAGAGTGTGGTGATGTTTCCTGTCGGCTCTGCAGAGCTCTTTTTATCTGCAATGTGAATATCTGTGTTTGAGCTGTTCTGCTGCTTAATCCTTCACCTTCTGTGAAAATGGAAAATCGATTCTAGTTTTGTGTTGTTGTTTTTTCCCACAAAGGAAAACAAGAAATGAACGCAAAGCATCGAGCAGCTGAAATACAGTTTATTTAAGAAAACACTCTGAGTGTTCATATAGATTATTCATCTTGGTACTTAATATTTCTTATATGTATTCTCAGGGTGGGTCTGTCTGTATTGATTAGTGACACAATTCTATTATTATAGATGCAGTTTTGAGCAGGACTTCAGTAGAAAACATGCTGCCATGATATGATGCTGCGTGAAAATGTTGAGGTCCCCACAACATGAGGAAAACCTTCAGCTCGCCATCACACACTCGTCTGACAGAGGACGTTTGACTTCTTTGTCTTTCAGGTGTTTTGGCGGAAACATCGTCCTGCTGATTCAGGCCTTCAGGAAGAAATTCATCATCCCGGAGTTTGACGTGTTCGTAGAAAAAATAAAAGAAATCTACAAGAGTGTAGGAACTCAAAGTGACGGGCAGGTGTGTCCCTCCGACCTTTGACCTTTCACCCTTCTCTGATCATTTCTAACAAAGTCCTTCCTTTGTGACGTAAAATCTGTTTTGTTGTTCTCGCACGTCTTGTTAAAGGTGCAGTGTGTACGATTCCTGTCATTTTTGTCACCGACATTTTCATCAATTTATTATCATCGAAATGTTACATTGTTTCCCCCGTTACCCTTAAATGAGCCCATTCATGTATATTTGCATGAGGGGCAGGTCCTCGCTAGGGAGGCCGCCATGTTTTTACAGTCGGTAAAGAGGACGTATTAAATATCTCTAGAGTTTTAGCGACAACTGAAGTCGACCATAGGTTCCCCTGCATGCTGAGAAGGGTGAGGGTGACACAGTACGCAACTTCACCACTAGATGTCACACACTGCACCTTTAAATCCTTTTTCACTCTGACACTAGGTGGCAGACTACATCCCCCAGCTGGCCAAGTTCAGCCCAGAGCTGTGGGGCGTGTCTCTGTGCACAGTGGACGGACAAAGGTACAAGATGCAAATTGATTGTTTTTGGAGACAATTCAAATACTGATACAACCTCTTCCCTTTCTTCTTTTTGTTTTTGTTTTCCCTCAGACACTCGGAGGGCGACACCAAGCAGCCGTTCTGCCTGCAGTCCTGCGTGAAGCCCCTGCAGTACGCCATCGCCATCCACGAGGCGGGAACAGAGAGCGTTCACCAGTACGTGGGGATGGAGCCCAGCGGACTCAAGTTCAACATGCTCTCGCTTGATGATGAAGGTGCGAAGGGCCTCGTGTCCCTGACCGGGGGCGTCAAACATTTCGGCCCGCCAGGGGTCAAGTCAAGGCCCGCGGGATAATTGAGCAAAGTATGAAAATCACGGATAAGATGTAGAGACTTGCCGGGGACAGTGGGCGGAGCCTGTGCCACTAGTTCATTTCATGCCGTGTTGTGTCATCTTCGACCGCTCATGTCCGGTGATCTGGGTCGCGGGGTATTTCTGCCGGTACACATAGGGCCATGGGGGGGACCCGTCCACACGGGGGGGGGGGGGATATCAGTGTCGGGGCCAGTGACACTGCGGCAGGGTCAGAGTGGGATTCGAACCAGCGACTGACCAACTCTAACCACTGAGCCACTGGTGTTTATGATCATGACGGACTCTGTGAATGGAGAAGAACCTTTGATTTTCCACGGCTGCTGTTTTGGTGCAGAACTCCTCATCACCGTTATCTCGTCGTCCTCTCCTGCAGATAAGCCCCACAACCCCATGGTGAACGCTGGAGCCATAGTGATCAGTTCCCTTATCAAGGTAAACACGCACGCGCGCACACACACACACACACACACATACACACACACACACACGTGCAGCCAAGTGTGTGAAAGTTGAGTTAGCAAAGTTAGAAATCCAAGAATATGTGTACCTGGAAAACCTGGAAAAGATTCTAGTTTTAAATGATTAAGATGCTTTAAAGCACTGCCAATTTAACATTCTATTGATAACTGGAGTTTTTGCATAATTCGTTTTTATCAAAGTGAAGAATTATTTTGCAGCATAAACTTTAAAGATTGCTGCAAACACATCAGTAACCTCAGCTGTTATCGAGCTTTGTGGTCCACTTTAATTGCAACATTGTCGAGAGTTAGAAACGACAATCTCTATTTTTCTGTTCTTTCAAATTACCCCATTTGTCCCTGTGAGCCTGGGTCTATGGTGTGTGTTCTAATTCAGCACCTGCAGGTTTGTTGTTGTTGTGATGATGATGATGATGATGATGATGATGATGATGATGATGATGGCAAAGCCTACAGGAACAATTCACTACTACAATGATATAGTATCATATGGCATAGAATGAAACTGTGGGTACATTTAAAGGTACAGAGCATCAGATACAGGACAAATTATTACTTTCACTATAACTTTTCCTTATAGCAGAAAATGAATATAAAGTAATTATACAAGCAGTCATCAGAATGTACCGATCATTGTTTTCATTACCCAACCGGAGTGGGTTCACTCTACAGAGGCAGCCATGTTGTACCACCATGTTTTTCCAGTAGCCCACAATGGACTAGTAAATTATTGTATTTTGAGATTGACTCTTTATTTGAATTAGTTTCCTGTTGATGAAGTTACGTCTCTTGAAGTCCACCTGGACTCTCTTTTTTCAATCTCTATCATCTATCCTCACCAACTCATTTAAGGAATTTGAATCATGTACCTATGTTCAGTTATGGCTCAGGGGAATTGCAGCATTTCCGTACCAACATGTGTCTTGTCATTTTGTTTTCAGCCTCGTTCCAATAAAGCCGAGAAGTTTGACTACGTGAGTATTGAGCACCACATTTTCCTCTCTGTGAAAATAAAATAAAGATCATTATCCACATCGATCACGGGTGTCAGACTCACTGGAGTTCAGGAGCAACTTACTTTGATCTCAAATGGGCCGGACTAGAAAAATCATAGCACGATGACCCAAAAACGACATCATCTCCAATAGTTTCACTTTATTTTAGTGCAATTTAATGAAAACAACCTTGTGAAATTTGAATTTCCCCATAATTCAAAGTGCAAAAAAACCCTGCAAAATCATCCCAGGAGCAGGATACGTCATATGTTTGACGTACAGTAGAGAGATGCTACCATAGTCCTACCGTGCAAATCTGTCTTCCTCTGCTAAGGTGATGGAGTTTGTGAAAAAGATGGCGGGCCAAGAGTATGTGGGATTCAGCAACGCCACGTGAGTCACTAACCCAGAGAAAACGGTTTGAATGTCTTCCTTTAACGCACCTCCCCTCCAGACTGAGCCGGGCAGATTGCCTGTGGGCTGCTCCATTGCATTATTGATGTTTCCTGCATTGAACCGTTCTGCTCATCTGTCTCAGGTTCCAGTCAGAAAAAGAAACGGGCGACAGAAATTTTGCCATCGGATACTACATGAAAGAAAAGAAGGTCAGTCGCGACAGCTGGGATCAGGGATCATCAGGAAAAGTTGTTTTTAATGCTTCTTTGTGGTTGATTCGTTCAACCTGAGGATCTAAAGATGAAGTTGAGCTCACCCTTCCCATAGCGAGATGCGATGTTCGGCTTTGCGTGTCATTAAAACCCAACTGCGGTGGTGCACCATGGCAGCCTCCATTGGAGATACCTGCTATGCTCATTCAAATGTGTCGTTCCACAGTAATTCATACGCGCGAGTGATTTTTAAACCAATGAAAACATTATGATTCTCTCCCTTTGCCTCCATCTCCTCAGTCATGCACCGTGCACCTTTAAGCAGATAATGAATTGTTCATTTCTGCATTCAGATATACATCATTTGATTTAATTGTATTTAATTTGATTTGATTTAATTTAACCCTAACTCCAACCCTTTATTTATTGTCATTTTCAGCAGAATATAAAAAGATTCTGCCTGCATCCATTTTTTTTTTGTCACCATCACCTTTCTGCTCTTGTGGTTCATCACGGTCACAGAAACAGCCGCCTCTGCAGCTCCTCCATTCATATCATACTTCACACTCATCCATCAACTCCGCTTCATCACTTTCCCACCTCAGCAAATAATGTTTTCATTTGAGGGCCCGAAGTCAGAAACGATGATGTCTCATCCAGCAGATCTCACATTGTGAAATAACCTCGATGTTCATTTGGATTTCTCCAGTGTTTCCCGTCGGGAGTCGACATGATCGATGCTCTGGATTTTTACTTCCAGGTAAAAGTCTGAATCTTACTTTGGACGTCTCCAAAACAACACGGAGTGGAATTCATCCCAGCGCGTTTCAACCTTATACGTTGTTTTGCGTTTCCAGCTCTGCTCCATCGAGGTGACGTGTGAATCGGGGAGTGTCATGGCCGCCACTCTGGCCAACGGCGGAATCTGCCCGATCACAGGCAAACATGTGCTGAGCGCCGAGGCGGTGAGAAACACCCTGAGCCTCATGCACTCCTGTGGCATGTACGACTTCTCGGGCCAGATGGCCTTTCACGTATGTTACGCGCCCTAACGCCGATCCCTCAATCGCTTTCACCACGAGGGGCAAAGTGCCGTTTGATGACGTCACCCTCGTGATCTCCGTACCTCAGGTGGGCTTACCCGCCAAATCGGGCGTCTCTGGTGCAATACTGCTGGTCATCCCCAACGTCATGGGCGTCATGTGTTGGTCTCCTCCACTGGACAGAGTGGGAAACAGTGTGAGGGGGATCCTTTTCTGTCAGGTAAGAGGAATGACGTAGGAGATGCAGCCTGTATAATGTGACGGTAAAGGTACAGTGTGCAAGATTAAAGAAGCCCAATTTCTAGATTATTGTCAGAAATTGAATATGAAACAATTGTGCTGATGTTTTTACGAGTGTTTAATCGTCTGGATATCTTTATAGTATATATATATATATACGTATATATATATATATATATATATATATATACAAACTGCTTTTCATGGCACTAGTTTCAGCCATGTTGCTCCACCCTTTGTTACACTACTTTTGATACACTCAATTCCACTCACTGTAGCTTTCATTTCCACAATACATTTTATTGTCTTAAAACACTTTTTCCAAAAAATGTGCCAATCCTCAAATGTTGTCTCTTGAACTAAATATCAATATATATATTTATATATATATATATATATATTTTTTTTTAATCTCAGGAGCTCGTCTCACTTTTCAATTTCCACAACTACGACAACCTGAGGCACTTTGTGAAGAAGCGGGACCCTCGCAGGCAGGACAGGGAGGACATGGTGAGGCCTCTCATTCTCATTACTCTTATTACCGTCATTGATCAGGATTCAGTGGCATCAGCCTCTGAGAATCTACAGGGGCCGTCCGCTCCGTTTGGCCACTACAGGGTGCAACATCTCAATGGGAACATCACGACTCAATCAATGCAATGAAATGACTATTATTATTTTTTTCCACTGTAAGATCAAGATTAATCCTACACACCAGACCTTTAAATATATTTCATCTGTTTTTCCCCCATCCTGTGTTTACAGAACAAGTCTGTTTTTAACTTGATGTTCGCCGCACACAATGGAGACGTGTCTGCTCTGAGGAGGTAAATCAGACAACATTTATATTCAGTATATCTGGGAACTCTGTTAGGATATATCACCACTTTAAAATGCTATATACATATACATAGAGAGAGAGAGAGAGAGAGAGAGAGAGAGAGAGAGAGAGAGAGAGAGAGAGAGAGAGAGAGAGAGAGAGAGAGAGAGAGAGAGAGAGAGAGAGAATATGCAAGAATATGTGCAATATTGATTCAAACTTGTGTCTGAGATCTTTCATCTTTGATTTGATCAGGATTCAGTGGCATCAGCCTCTGAGAATCTACAGGGGCCGTCCGCTCCGTTTGGCCACTACAGGGTGCAACATCTCAATGGGAACATCACGACTCAATCAATGCAATGAAATGACTATTATTATTTTTTTCCACTGTAAGATCAAGATTAATCCTACACACCAGACCTTTAAATATATTTCATCTGTTTTTCCCCCATCCTGTGTTTACAGAACAAGTCTGTTTTTAACTTGATGTTCGCCGCACACAATGGAGACGTGTCTGCTCTGAGAAGGTAAATCACCAGAAAACAAGAGACAACATTTATATTCAGTATATCTGGGAACTCTGTTAGGATATATCACCACTTTAAAATGCTATATACATATACATATACATAGAGAGAGAGAGAGAGAGAGAGAGAGAGAGAGAGAGAGAGAGAGAGAGAGAGAGAGAGAGAGAGAGAGACAATATGCAAGAATATGTGCAATATTGATTCAAACTTGTGTCTGAGATCTTTCATCTTTGATATCTATACTTCAGGTTCGCTCTCTCATCCATGGACATGGATCTAAAAGACTACGACTCTCGAACAGCTCTGCATGTCGCTGCAGCCGAGGGTGAGACGCCCAACTTCTCTGTTGTCTGTCAAATTGTTGATGGGGGGGGCCGGGGGGGGGGGGGGGGGGGGGGGGGGGGGGGGGGGGGGGGGGGGGTGCGTGCATTGCTGACAGGGGGCCATGTTGACCGGGTGTGGCTGACGTGGAGGAGTAGAAGTGATTTATCACTTCCTGACGCAAGTTCTCTCTCACTCTGTGTGTGTGCGTGTGTGTGTATCTCTCTCTCTCCTGCTCTCGCTCACGTGTTGACGCGTGACGGGCCCCGGGTGACACGTTGCCGGCGATCGACCCGCGATCAACATATTGGGCAGCCCAGGATGATAGTGTTCTAGAATGTGCCCTTTTCATTTTACACCAGGAGCAGATCCTCGCTATGGGGGCGGCCATGTTGCACCACCATGTTTTTTTTTTTTTTTACAGCAACCCAGAATGGACAAACCAAACACCTTTGAGATTTACTGATAGCTGAGGGCCACCACAGGTTCCCCCCTACATGCTTGGAATAGGGGGGGTGACATACATACATACACCCTCACCACGCAATGTCACTAAATCCAGCACATTGCGCCTTTGATGTTTTATTGTTCACTTTCCTCGTCAAAGTAAACCGGTTGGTCCCGTGAGGTGAACGGAGGTAAAGTGTTCAAACATTGGCTGATTTACCGAGGCCAGACGGTTTTAAAGATCTGCCGAGTCGTCCGTTTGCATCACACCTGCTTCATCCTCGCTGACGCAGCTGCAATCAATAACATGTCACTCGGTGGTTGCCGTGGATACCAGCGCTGATAGGGAAGGACATTTCAGGTCACATACCTTGACAAACCTTTGCGCAGGTACAGATTAAAGCTTCACTTTAAAGGACCATCCGTTGTCATAGGAACATGAAAGCACATTCGTCACATTACTTTAGTCAGTTGAAGATGAAGTGGCACAAACACCCGTTCTCTCTTTGTTCTCCAATGATTTTTCATGTCCAATAAAAAGTTAATTCAGACACATACTGCTCCAAATGTTAAATTAATTGTGTACAATGTTGTAATTAGTTTCTTTGTAATTGGTTCTGATAGATAAACAGATAAACAGTTGCTGTGGTGCGCTCTCCCTCACTAAGCTGCGCACACACTCACACACACACACACACTGACTCATAAATACAAACAAACACGGAAGGACAAGTCCACTTATAAGTCGATTGTTTTATGTTGTTGTAATTAAAATGGTGTTGATATTGCCCAACTGTCCACTCTGTCTTTCTGAGGTTTACCTCCTGGGGGCATGTCCTCATGGAGTGCACTGTGAGGCCTCCAGCTGGAGCCAATTACCTCGTTAAGCCGTACCAAGCGCTCAGAGAGAAGAGGGGGGTTCAGTTTGGGCGATGCCTGCAGTTTTCTACGGTTCATTTTGTATTTGTTTGTCTTCCTGTGTTCGGTTCATCTTTTACATGTTAACGGTGACACTTTGTGAGGACGACGGGTAAATATTTATGTGAATAGTTGATATGGGCAGTTGTAGGCAGTGTTTGTGGGACCCTTGTTAATTGGGGTGGTGGTATAGGCCACGGGCACATATGCTCAGACAGAGGGAGGAACGTGTAGAATGCTTTTTTTCATCTTGTTAGAGGGGTTTTACTTTTCCGTTGCTTATGTCGTCAGCCGTATAGTTGTTGTCTGTTTGCCTTGTCCCAGATGACAAACACGTTGTTTGTGTTTGTTTCTCAGGTCACATGGAGGCTGTGCTGTTTCTCACTGAAACATGTAAAGTCAATCCGTTTGTGAAGGACAGGTGAGATCCACGTGACCTCTGTCTTGTGTTTTGCTCATGTCACTGACAATTCCTCTTTTTTTAAACATTTTTATTATATGCCCTCAAAATACCATTCCTAATCCTGTTTATTTGCAGCGTGTACAATTTAGGGCCATGAAGTTGTGAAAATATACATCGCAGCCGAATACCCATTTCCTCACATTCCCCTGCCTCTGGTGTATAAAGTTAATCTAAAGCTGATAAGAACAATACTAGATGTTCTTAAGCGATGAAAAATAAAACGTCGTTCATTCTGACTGGTTTAGATACGTTACTCTCTTTTACACAGCCAAGCTTTAAGCTTTAACGGTGTTTTCTGAATACTGTAAAACGCGATAATGGGACTTGACATACTGCTGGTCGTGCAGGTGGGGGAACCTCCCGGCGGATGACGCCAGCCAGTTCAATCATGACGAGGTGGCGAAGGTGCTGAAAGACTACGAGCAGCTCTGCAGTCAGCGGCCGACACAGTGCGCTGTGGAACGACAGGCCCCCAAGATAGACATCATCGAGGGCATGGTGTGATGCTGTCAGGGCCTTAACACAGTCTTTGTACCATTTAGAATCAGTGCGAAACAGAACCCGCTCAATCAATTAGTACTATGCCGCCCCCCCCCCACCAACCACCACCACCACCAACAACAACAACAAAAATAAATAAATAACATTAGAATTCTAAGCCCCAAGTTTGATCACGGTCCCAGTAGAACTGCTTTTGTATGTATCTGTAAATAACTGTACTGGACTCCTGCTGCAGGAATGCGTGATAGTATAGATTGTTTTATTTGTACTTTTTTTTTTCCTAAAGAGGAAAATGTATGACATATAATCTTTCCATATGCATTTAATATATTTGACTATACAAAATATAAACTATTGAGCCCAAGTTTCATTTGCATTTCTATCTCTCTCATCTTTCTCTGTGTGACT
>JAFBJT010108129.1:131844-186472 GCA_016785325.1 Chascanopsetta lugubris | reverse complement strand
GTTTGGGAGCACTTACTTATGTGAGCAACCTTTCTCCTCAATGAAGATGACGAAAACGTCTCACAGGAGACGTCTGACTGACGAACACCTTTGTTCGATAATGAAGGTTTCCTCAGCTCAAACCCTGAGCCCCGACATTGATGGACTGGCATCCAAGAAAAGATGCCAGGTGTCTGGCTTGGGCACATCAGAGTAGGCCTGAATGGTTGATTTATTCATAGTTATGTTTTTTTAATTTTCAAGTGTATTAGCCTGTGTAAGAAGCTAATTTTGACATTTATCTCAGAAGGCTGCAAACAGAAAGGAGCCATTCAATTTTTATTTAAATTGTACTTAATATGCCATTGATATGTTTTTTTTTATTATTATTATTACTACTATTGTTATTATTAGTATTATTATTAGCAACTCGATTTTGCACGCCTGTACTTTTAAGTTATATACGTTTTGCTTGTTCAATATTCATTGTTAAATCAAAACTTGTTTGGTTCCATATTAAAAGGTTCATTTGTTCAACCTTGGCCCGCGGCTTTGTTCAATTTAAAATTTTGGCCCACTGTGAATTTGAGTTTGACACCCCTGTACTATACACTGCTGTCTGCTGGCTATTAGCATGTTAGCATAGCAGAGTTCCCCCCCCCCCACCATTGTATCAAGTCCATAGTTTCAACGCCCTGTTAAAGGTGCAGTGTGTAAAATGTATGCCATTTTTGTCACTTCTAAAAACTATTACAAAACAATTACATACTGGCAGTTTCATGAATTTATAAGCACCTAAATGTATAATTTCTTTCACTACCCTTAAAGGAGCCCAATAATATATATTTACATAAGGAGTGGGCCCACTCTATGGGGGCCACCATGTTTTTACCATAGCCCATGGTAAAAATCTTTTGAGTTTTAATGACAACTGAAGTCAACCATAGGTTTTCTTATTGCTCAGAGGGGTGAGGTGATGGATACAACATGCAACTTCACCTCTAGATGTCACCTAATCTTACATACTGCAACTTTAATGATGACCAGCAATAGCAACACAATGGGATTGCAGTGACAGTGTTACGATGGTAACGCGCCTTGAATCGGGAGAAGCTCCCTCACCTACATGGTCTATCCATTGTTGGTTCTTAAACATTGGCTATGAATATAAATAAATGTTAAACAGTGACTCGTGTTGTTAAAAATAAGTATTCAAGCGCAGTTGTGACTATGCTAACATGCTAACAACTTTAAGATGGCGTTTCTTATTGTTGTGCAGTAAAGTGCTGAGGAACTTGTTTGAGGGGAACTCCATAGAAGAAGAAACTGGCACATTAATTCCAGTGTTGTGTTCCAGTCAATGTCAATCAAGTCAAATCTGATCATAATCTGCATTGGTCATTTATCCTTATAATTATTATTATTATTGACCTTTATTTTACCCAGTATAATGTTTGAGAACCAGTTCTCATTTACAAACATGACCTGGCCAAGGGGTGCAAGCAGGGACAAATACACAAGTGAAATCACAGACACAAACAGACAGATAAACACACTAAAGTAAACAGGTCAACAAGTAAGAAGCACGGAAGCATATCCATGTGAATGAAAAGAGTGTGATGAGGTGTAGGAGAGTGTATGTGTATATGTAGTAGGGGGTAACGATATATCGTGCCTCTCTTTTCTGCTGTAGTTTCAATAAATATGCACACACACACACACATACATATATACACATACACATGTATAAGCCTGAAAGTTCCACTGACTGACATTGATTTCAAAATGGTGGCCTCCATAAGAGGCAGGTGTATGTCATGCTCTTTCACGGCTAGATGTCGCTAAAAATCACACACTGTCCCTTTAAAAAAATATGGCTATAACATCATATCGTTATTGTGCCCTCCATATCGTGTATCGTACCGTATCATGAGATTAGTGTATCGTTACACCCCTAATATGTAGTGATCCCAAGAGACCAGTAGGAGCAACAGCCAACTACACTCTGTTGGAGTTTAAGCTGATCAATAAATGGTTTGAAAGTTACAGAGCATAAATGTTGATGATGGTAAAGGTGTTAATATTGTTACAGTGGGTCCACCTGGGTTAAAGAGGAAAACCAAGGGTATACGTACATCTTATCTTGTCTGTCATTGCTCTCTTCAGCTTTCCTCCTCCTATCAGCTTATGAAAGCTACACCATCTCTGAGCCAGGGGGGAAATACTTTCAACATAATACCTATCAGCCCCTCAGGCGGAGGGTAACGTACCTCCATGTGAACACACACCTCAGCTCGGAGACACTGAGGAGACAGGTGGATTAATTAGTATTAGCGGATGTGTTGCTTTCTCATTTGAGCCAAATACTCTATGATTCATGATGCGCGCCCACATGCTCAGTCAACCATGCAATGACATGCCTGAGCACCAAATGTTTACTGAACACACACACACACACACACACACACACACACACACACTAGCCCGCATCACAGCTCTCATTTTTAATTCATCAGCTGCGAGTGTCTTTTTATAGCGGCCTCTAAAATAAAAGGGGTGTTGAGTTACTACAGCTCCAGCTTCTTTCTCTCACACCGAAAATCACTAACTCTTGTCACTTGTTGCCGCCGCACACACACACACACACACACACGGACTAACATCTCACATTACTGTTCATATTGTACTCCGGCATGTCCGAGCAAGCAAAAGCTTCCGACACCCTACATCCAGGTCTGGTAGAAATATATGGAGATGCAAGTATGAAACATTCAAATCTTTGCTGAAGGCTGCTGTGGATCTTCTCTGCTAAAAGTTGGAGTTGGTGCCTCATGAATATCTTAATAACAGGTTGTTGTTGAAACTCAAATATACAGGGGGGCCCATGCCTGGGGCCCAGTTGTACTGACACTGACTGAGAGTGTGTTGACATTTCAATACTCAACTGTGCTGCAAATAGACTGTGCAAATATTTTTGTTTGAACATTACTGGTTCTTTCAGGCTGCACGTGACATGCGTCGAAGACCTATCTGGCTATGATTGTGATCATAGATGAATAAAACACACCAACTGGAAATTCTGGATTCTGTACAAATACACTAGGTTGTGTTGATATTCTGTAGACCACCAGTGATATTCATGTATTTACAGAAACATATGTCCTGTCATCCCCAAGAAAACAAAAAAGATCCATACAAATGTTTTAAAATCCCAAATTTCTTTTTTCAGATTCCAATTTTTTTCATTTAGCCATGATGAAAAATATTCTCGCCAGAGCTCAAAGGTGCAGTGTTTAAGATTTCTGTCATTTTACTCACTTCTAAAAATGATACAAAACAATTACATGCTGAAATGTCCATGAATTTATAATAACAAAAAGGTGTATATTTTTTCCCCATTACATTAGGTGGAGTGTGTAAGATTTTTTTCTCAATTGTATTGGTAGAAACATTTCTTTTCAAAACAATTACATACTGACATTTTTGTGAAATTACAATCATGTTAACGTCATTACCCTTTGATGAGCTATATAATGTATATTTACATCAGGGGGAGGTCCACTCTACAGGGGCCGCCATGTTTTTACAGTAGCTAAGATCTTACACATTGCACCTTAATAGTGCAAAGACAGGTTAAAACTTGCCTCTAAGGATTCTCAGGTTTCAGTGGGTCAGTGGGCCACGTAGAGAGAAGCACGTAGTGTATCGTTAACTTTAGCATGTTGACAAAAGAGTGACCTCTAAATAGCCAGAGGCACTGACAACAGCCAAAGGATGAAGTCTCTTGCACGTGTTTGAAAGATGCATGTGGGCAGAAATATGAACAAGGGGGAGGGATGGAACACATTTGGGCTTAAAAACAGCAGCCATTTGTCTTGGAGGGACGGAGCAGATGGTTGACATGGGAGATCGTCCAAAAATACACACACAAACACACCCATGCAAATGCGCTCCCCATTCATTCAGAAAAAGGGTGTGTAGTGAGTGTTTATGAAAACTGATGAGCACACACTTTGTTGCGTATCAAACAAACACACCCACAAATTCATCACACCAGATTCTGTATTTGTGTCACCAACAATGACTCAGCGTCTGCTTCCCAGACTTGTTCAAAGCACGACTCAGCATGAACGTGGCCCATTGAACAGCAAACACTTCGAAACCGCAAATCATAGGATGCGATGGTTTTCCTCGTGTGGAGGAAACATCACAGCTCTGTGGTGCAAACCGTCACTCGGTCATTTGGACGAGCTGTTAGCATGTGAGGAATCTGCACGCGTGTCCTCAGCTGCTGACCTCCAGTGGAGTTCAGCAGCACGGGAGACAGAAGTTGACGGGAAAAGGAGGCACACTGACCTGAGGGGAGGACACGTGACAGGATATGTGGGTCAGAGGGGTTTTAAACCATTGTCACGGTCTCACATGTGTCCTCATGAGGCCATTTTGTTTTGAGACAATTAAATATACTGAATCTGACAAAAGTTTGTATTCAGTGGTGTTTCGTCTCACCCTCTCTTTAACTACTGGTCTCTGAAAGACATCACCATAGAGAGAAGCTTGTAGAGTGTGTGTGAACCGTCTACAGCAGGGGAGTCAAACTCATTAAGATGAGTCGACATTAAGAAGATCGGATTCCTGAACTAAGGTTCAGGAATCCGATTGAACCTTAAGTGGGTGGGACCAGTAAAATCATCGTAATGCTGTTCCATCAACCTCTCACATCAAACAGTGTGGTAAGATTGTTGCAGGTGCAGTGTGTACGATTTTGGTCATTTTTGACCAATACATTATAAATACTGGCGTTTTCATGAATGAATAATCACCTAAATGTATTATTAATTTCCATTCCCCCTTAAATGAGCACTTTAATGTATATTTACATGAGGAGCAGGTCCTCACCATGGTTTTACAGTAGCCCAGAGAGGACATATTAAACATATTCACATAGTCTTAATGACAACAGAGGGCTACCATAGATTCTCCCGCATGCTCCGACGGCTGAAGGTGAGGTGATGGGTACAACATGCAACTTCACCTCTGGAGGTCCCCAAATCTGACACATCTGACACCTTTGTGTAAAATCCATTCTGTGTGCTCTGCTGCACAGAGCAACAGCCTTTCACCCTGCCTCCCTCTGCAAGAACGATGTTAGCCGCCGTGTTACAGGCCACGGTGGAGCACAATCTGGCAGGGCCACACTATTATTTGCTGGCTATTCATCACGCTGGCTGGCGTGTAGATTAGGGAGGGAAAATATTTTTTGCAGCTAATCACCGGCTTTTCTGTCTCCGGTGGAGATGCTGGACGCGCTGAGAGAAAACAGAGCATCAGCAGCATTAGCAGCGGTGGTTAGTCTGAATGTTACAGGAGGGTGATGTAACAGACAAGATTAAATGTTCCAATGTGTCCATCTGTGTGGCCGCAGAATCCAGCACAAACTGTGATGTTACCACCGCTGACCTCCAAGCTACAACTTCATTCGAGGATGCCTTCAGGATCGTCCCGATAACGATCTCAAGTATGGGATGGAAGACAATTTAAAGGTTCAGTGTGTAAGATTTGGTGACATCCAAAGGGGAGGTTGCATGTTACATCCATCAGCGCACCATCATCCTTCTGAGCATGCAGGAGAACCTATAATAGACTTCAGTTGTCATTCTAACTTAAAAGATGTTTAGTACGTCCACTTTAGGCTGTTGCAGCATGCAGGAGAACCTATACGGTAGACTTCAATCATCATTAAAACTCTGGGCTATTGTAAAAACATGGCGGCCCCCATAGAGAGGACCCGCTCCTCGTGTACTTATGCATTAATGGCCTCATTTAAGGGTAATGGGGGGAAAAATTGTTTTGTAATATTTTTAGAAGTAACAAAAACGACTGATATCTTACACACTGCACCTTTAAAGTGCCATTTCTGTTCTATGCAATTAATACAGTGAACATTTTCTAAAAAAGAAGAGCTTACGTTTTATCTACCATGAAATTAAAATTCTTTATATCATTTTCAGAAGTCTTGTATCTGGACTTTCGATTCATTTTACCCACCAGCTCTGCAAAGATGCTGACGGAGCCAGGATGAGCTCCTGAACAGACAGCAGTCTCTGTTACCAGAGGACTATAATCCTCCTGTGCATTACATAAACCTGAGCCCACCTCCCGCTTTGATACCACTGATGTAAGAGTCCTCTGGCCAGGACAGCAGTGGGCTGCGGTGAGCCCTTCTTTTGTGGTGGGTATGAACTTAAAACCCCCATAAGCTTCTTTCCAGACACCAACAACTTATATACTCCCTAACCCTAACCCTACCCCCCCCCCCCCCCACCCCCACCCCCCCCCCCCCCCGATCTAATGGAAGGAAATGTCTTCAAAAGACAGACGTACAGAACAGTGGGGTTGTTCTGCATCACTGCTAAATGCTCCCTGTCATCATGAGCTGCTATTAACGTTTCCAGAGTCACATGCTTTTTCAATTTAGGTAAAAGACAGGAGAACAACCAGTGTCAATTTGTCTTGTTATTCCTGAGAGGGCAACTCACACACTGAGGGGCCCATAAAAACAGAGCTGTGCTGAGTAAACTAACTTCCCCAGACGGGAGGATGCACATTCCTGGACTGAGAATGATTAAGGGTAGAAATTACAAGCTGCTGTGTTTGTTACCGTCGCCCAAGGTGAACAGTTTTTCTGCAAGTTGGTAACAGTCCTCGGGGAGAGTGAGAGCCAATCATTAAACCAACAGACTTTAGCGAGTCTCCTCTTCCCAGTAGCCGAGAGGCGACACAACATTCATGTCAGGCATGGTCAATCAGAGGAAAATACACATGCCTGACCTTTGACCCCCAGAAGAGGATTACGTGTAGAAATCTGTTATTTTATCACCGAGAAAAAATAACCTTGCGTCTAATGGAGGCATATGGAAGCTAAGTCATTTAACAGGATGTGTAGTGTAAACCACTAGAGGTGCATCCAATAGGGCATTTTGCCACAATATGTCCACTGGAGGGACACCAGAGAAAACACAATGTCTTTTTCCATCTATTCAATAGACCACCTTTACAGTGATTCTTAATATAGGGCACAAGAGGGGCAATTGTTTTTAAAGGAGGGTCTATTTCTAGTCTGGCTCCAGACTTGCTGATTCAAGGAAAAGGCAGGAAAGTAGGTATGATTCAACAATTCAGGTCCTAACTTCCTGTTTCGATAGAGAGACAGGGGAACTGCCCCCCCTTTGGTGGAAACCAGCATGGGTGTGAATACAACAGCCAGGCAGCCTGTAGCCGTGTGAGCTTTGAACCAGACGAGACTCATACCGACTCATGAGTGGATTTCCTCTTTTTATGCAACATGTGTGATGTGATGTTACCTCACAGCTCTTGTGGGAATCAGGGACGTCAGCAGAGATCGGCGCCGGTTTCCCAATGACTCCTCCGAACCAGGATCCTCACGGCACAGGATGTCAGGTGGTCTCAGGGCAAATACAAAGACATGACACCATGTTCCGTCTGCTGAAGACTGGAGTAGAAGAAGGGATTCTTCATTTCAGTGGAACCAGTGTTGTGGGATAAAAGTAAAGTAATAATACCAATTACTGTAAATACAATTATTTTAGATTTGGATAATTTATTTTATCTTTTTTTATTGTACAAATACAAAAATTAGGAATCTAAACTAAATATACCAACAATTAACAACTTTATTCTAAACTATTATTCAGTGGTTTAAATTAGTATTGTTCTTGTTTACGGCACTTAAAAATAGATATGAGTATTGTGGCACATCAGGAAGTAGAAGACGGTATATGATGGTTAGTATAAAAAGATATGCACATGTATATTTATATGTGTTTGAGTATATATCTAAAAATAAACTTCACATAAATTGTTGAGCACAATAGAAAGCACAATTGTGGGATAATAGAATACACATTTACACAGGTGGTGTAAAGGAGCACAGAGGTGTGCTAGTTGTAAGTAGTATAATTACAACACTCACACACACACTCATACAAGACCCACTCACCAGTGTCCAAAGAGCATCTCTACATCGCAGCCCAGACGTGTGTTTACCTCTGTTCTATGCCGTGTAGCAGCAGCTGTGTGTTTCGAATGGACAGTCAGTGGTGTCCACTTTCACACGATTTCAACGTTCGCGCGGGTCATACCAACTATAACAACCACGGGGGGACATAAACACCTTTTTTATTTTGCACTTTATTACTGCATATAAACACAAATATTCAATACATGAATGCATTACTGCGAAATTGTGATTTAAAAAAATCAATATGAGTGAGAATTTTACACACAGCAATGGGCGCACCCCTAAACTGAGCCCCACTTTGGTATGGTCAGAGTTAAATCTCATTGGTCGGCCTGTACCATGCAGTTTTGGAGGACGCTGCGTGCCCGTTGTCTCGGCAACCACCAATTCTCACGAGAATAAGAGAATGGAAAGTACAGAACAAGCTGACTATACAAAAGAAGGGCAACTGCCTCCTTCTCCTGCTGCTGTTGTGTTGTAACCATCACAACATGTGTACAACTACATACAAAAACCCTAACTCTCAGTGACTCATATGGCCACAAATAATACTTTATTTATTTGTATATTATTTGAATATTGCTTTCCATGGTGGAATCTGCTGTCTTTGAACTGACCTGGATTTGCAACATTACATATAATGGTGTGAAGTTAATCTTAACCATACCAAATCAATAATAATGTATTTGAACTATTTGATCATTCTGAATTTAAATGGTTTTACTCACTTTAACTTGAACATAGAAATATTAAAATGGCATCATCAGGAAAAATGTTTGAATTCATCCAGTTTTGATACTTTTTGAAGTCAATAATTATTGTATGCCTATGGAAGGCTATTTTTGGCCAGTGTGTTTGTTTGCAAGCCTATAAAAAAGTGACTTAACTATTTTAAAGCCGCTTCTGCCAACATGAGAATAATTTCACCAACATTTTACAGAGTCAACCTTTAAAAATATAAGACATATAGTATTACCATCATCTTATGACACACTTGAACTGAATGACCTGTGATTGTTGCACATGAAATATGTTGGTCCTGTTAATCCCATTTTAGTCATGAGGGTATCAACTTTCATCTTACATAACTCCCAACATAATAAACTTAAGACTCAATTGTGAAATAAACCAATAACGTTGACTATATACTCTCTAATAAGAGGAAACAGATTAGAATGTGTAGGAAAACCATACCATACCAACCAAAAATATTAAAATTTAAAGACAATCATAAAACAGGAGTTGAATGTTGAACATAGGAGCTGTAAAGGGTGTTCCGCTTCATTCATGAGAGAGAGAGAGAGAGAGAGAGAGAGAGAGAGAGAGAGAGAGAGAGGGGCCATATGAGGGGGTTGACAAAAACAAGCTGGGGGGGATGATCTAATGCTTTGGCAACAACCTGCTTTGATTAACTAATTCAGGATGACCTCAGCTCTTGTTCTTCTCTGCCTCTCCACGTATGCGCCGAGGAGGGACGCAGCAGCACTTACCCCCTCTCCGACAGTTCCAGTGAGGACAAACATTGTTTTACTCCCTCTCTCCCGTGTTAAAGACGAGAGGCTAAACGTCTCTGCAGGTGTTGATAAGAGGCGACAAAAATGCTCTTCTCACATCAAAGTGCTGCTCAGAGCTGCATGCGAGGCCACGATGGCACAATTCGATTATTACCACGGGTGGATGCTTCGTCTCTGGGTGTTTCTAAATAACAAAATAGAGCATTTTGTTCAGTGTGAGTGAAATGAGAAACGGAGGTTGCAACCCAAACTGCTGCCTCCATAATACCAATTATCTTTCTTTAAAGGTACAGCGTGTAAGATTTGGTGACATCTAGAGGTGAAGTTGCATGTTGTATCTATCACCTCACCCTCACCCTTCTGAGCAGGAGGAGAAGCTATGGAAGGCTTCAGTTGTCATTAAAACTTTAAAAAAAATATTAATACGTCCACTTTTACTACTGTAAAAACTTGACGGCCCCCAATGAGAGGATGCCCCCTTCATGTACATATACATTCATGGGCTAATTTAAGGGTAACATTTAGATTATCATAACTTGAAGAAAATGTTGGTAAAAGTGACAAAAATGATCTTAAACACTGCACCTTTAATACAAAGAAGATAGATCAAGTAAATTCTTCATTGATATCCAGGAAGAAATACAACAGACTATAAAAGGGAATAAGCACAATAAAATAAATACATGTGGTATCACTGTGCATACATCAAGCAGGGGTAATGGTTTATATGGTGGGTAAGAGTTGGTGAACATTGTCACATGGTCCCTGGCTTTGTCTCAAGACGTCGCTGTGATGTCACAGAGGGGGTTCGAGTGCAGCAGGCTCAGTGTAACATCGCCTGCCAAACAGACAGGACTTGAACCTGGTTCAGTGTAATGAAGCACAGAGACATTATTCCATCCCATATCACCGATTCCTCTCTTCACAGGTCGTATACCCATCAACACCAGGTAATCATGGGTTCTTACCACAGTGGGAACATTTTGAAATGGTCCTCCTCCTACTTCCTGATTTATTCAAAAACGGGCAAAGAGGCAGAGCACAGGGAAGAGCTGGGGTGGGCCCATGGTGCTGTCACACAATCCACAGAAGGTGCTTCGGCCCAAATGTCAATTCAAGACAAAAGATAAAATAGCTGTAGTGGTCAAACGGTCGTACTGCAACTCATGTGGTGGTCATACAGTACCAGAGACTTTTTTGTATAAGCTAACACTAAGAAAAAACACCTGTTAAGCATCTGATACACATAGACATTTTAATGAGCAGAAATGAGAACTGCGGGGCGAGTACCTGGAAGTGCAAACGCCTGTGACTCTTGAGCCAATTAGCAGCTTTTAATATGAGAGCTGGGCCCCGCCTCCCTCAATGTATCCAGTCCTAATACATCCATTGGGTAAACCTGTTCATTTCTTTGTCAATGTCTGATTCCAGGCACATTCCCGAGTCATGACTTGATATGACTTTGAACAGCATTCAACATTTTTTTATTATTTCATTGCTCAGATCAAGAGGCAAAACGAATGAGATAGGTTGCCATGGTAACACTGACCCTAAGCCAGCATCAAGCTCTATGGTGATGTTGTTGTTTTCTACTACCTGGTTTTGGTTCCCGGCAGATTCATGATGCACTGGTAACACATCACACATCACACACACACACGCACACACACGTGGCAATGAGACGATGGGAAAGGTGTCTTATTTAAAGTGTCTTTTTCACTCCAAGCACAAAAAAACATGACCTCTAAAAATTAATTGAAATCAATTTGTACAACTGAGTCCATGGGGTTTAATAAAGTGATGGTTCTGAAATGAAAATCTAAACAGGGAAAGGAAGAGATTAGAGAAGCCTTTAAATCACACACTGACATTCTACTTGTCCCAAAAAACAAAAGCCGGTGGTGTGTGACTGTGTGTTTCGTCGGTCTGGATGAGGGACGTCCACTTCCCTCTAACTCAGACACGGTGCAGGTTTTGGCAGGTCCTCATTTTTCTCGCTTACATAAGAGTCATATCTCTTCATCTGCTGTACCTGACATCACACAGTCCTAAGCACCTCACGCTTCCACACCTAAAACACTAACTCTCATAAGTGGAAACAGTTCCGAGCACTTTACTTATCGCTGCGCGAAGTTTGTTGCTTACCGGTCGTGTCCATTGTCTAACAACTAATTCCCTTTAAACAAGATATGTATTTTCACAGAAACCCGACTCCCAGCTCAGGCTTATCGTCTCTCTTGACTAACTTCCAGTCCACACAGGAATCACATGAGGGGCCCAGACTCTGACCTGAGGTTGAACCTAAGCTGGACTCAAAGAAAGAGGAAATCGATGCGTGGAGCCCGAGGGGCACATCATCATCATCATCATCATCATCCGCTGCTGTGGTTGCTTTAGGTCATACAAGGTTCAAGACATGTTGGAGAGCACATGTGAAGCCAATGGCTGCTTATTCCCACATTCAGTAGGAACATTGTTGTGCCAGGCCACAGTTCAGAGTATCTGAGGGTCACAATTCAAGGATACTTTTCTGGGCTTTCCAGACCTTTAGGACGTTTATCCAAAAGTAAAAACATCATACATTGAAAATATGCAATACAAAGACCTATAATCGTATAATAAATAATAATCATAAAATTTTTGGGCAAGGGAAAACCTCCGGTGCAGACAAATGAAACATATGAAGAAGTTTAACAAATTGCAGTTCATAGGGTAACCACTGGGGGCTGAATCCAAAAGGGAGCAAATCCCCATAGACTCCCATGTTAAAATGGCCAATTTCAGAGGTGAATGAAACATGTTTAAAGCCTGGTACAAACTTTGGGTGAAGTCACGGATGCTATATCCATCTTAATACACAGTCTATGGCTTTTTCTGACCATGAGGACATTTTTACAAAAATAAACACATTGTATATTAAAATTATAGAATACAAAACTAATAATGGCCCATGAGTTTGTCTCGAGTTGTCCAGCAAAGAGTTTTACAGATGTTATCCATACTTTTTGGGCCGCATGAGGATTTGTTGTTGCAGTACTGCGAGTGGCCACTGGAGGAAAAGTCTGGGAGGAGGTGCTCTATCCTGTTCTATTGATACATCCATGATCTACCCCTGTTCTCCAGGACAGATGAGGCCCCAGCTAGCAGACTGTAGACTGTCTCCCCTATGGCAGTAGCAGGGTGCATAGGCAGCCGCGGCTAGCTGTATTATTTTATCCCTCTCCATCAGACAGCTCTCTATAAATCTGGTTTCCTGCTATTCAGTGGCACATGTTATAAACCAGGACACAGGTAGTCCATCACCGCCGACAGCTCCACTCTCGACTGGCCCTCATCATCATTACACAGTATCCCCTCACAGAACTATTAACAGGAGTTCTTGGGAAGCATAAGTTCAAAAATAAAGCAGCATTGTGTGTGTGTTGATTTCCCATAGTAATTCATGGAATAACTACTTCAACTTGAATGTTAAGGACTTTTCCTGGATGCTGCTCTGTTGCTGCTGTTGTTCCTCTGAAACATGATGAATCACATAGGAGAGAGCTTGTTTACATGCATGCATGTATGTTTGTGTTAGTGGAACAGAAACCTCTGAAATCTTAAGCTGTCAGTGCACAGTTCATCATCACCACCGTAGGAAACTGAATTGGCCGTAATTCAGCCAAAGTCAAAAGCTTCCAAACTCAGAAGTG
This sequence comes from Chascanopsetta lugubris, assembly GCA_016785325.1. NCBI lineage: Eukaryota > Metazoa > Chordata > Actinopteri > Pleuronectiformes > Bothidae > Chascanopsetta > Chascanopsetta lugubris. The sequence goes on along the minus strand of JAFBJT010108129.1, from coordinate 173,246 downwards.
AGCTGTTTTCCTGGAATGTTTTATGGTGTATTATAAAAACTTTAATGTGGCTTAAGCTTGTGTTAACCACAGGCCGTATTTCAGGCCTGCTACCAAGAAGCTGACCTTGAGATGAGGGAATTGAAAATCTAATATTTATTTACTTCAGCGTTTTAGTGCTCATTGTAGCTGCACCAATGCATGTGCAGGTGAAGCAGTTTTATAGACTGAATGTAAAGATGGACGTAGGTTTCTGCAGAGGTTTGCTGTGGGCGGTTCACTCAGCGCCATCTCACAGATGTCTAACTCCTCCTACTTCTTGATTCATCTAAAAATAGGCATAGGGCTGGAGCACAGGTAGAGTTGGGGCGGGTGCCAGCCACAGAAGGTGCCAGGTCGGCCCAAATGTCAATCAAGCAGCCACGCCCCTTAATTATGCATCGTTTCAAACATGTGGCTGATTGAGACCAACACCGTAGTTTGTACCAGGCTTTTAACATGTTTGATTCACCTCTAAAGTTGGACATTTTAAAATGGGGAATAATGGGGATTGACTCGCTTTTGGATCCAGCCTCAAGTGGCCACCCTGTGAACTGCATGGTATTCCATGCTTCCCTATTGGAGCAGCACCAAACAGAAAATGAAAACACAGTGGACCAAACCAGCAGTAGGTGGAGAAAATGATGAAATCATGCTGCACGACTGAGAGGGGGGGGAGGGGGAGACACAGGGTCGAGGGGTGAAGCCTCTGGTCTGGTTTGCGTTGGCGCTCTGGTTAAAACGTGAGTTGCTGCTGACGGAGCAATTGCCCGTGCGGCAGACGTCGGGCTTCCAGTGGAAGCGACCACAGCGTTCTTCTGGGGTTTTATAATGCTAGTGTTGGGCTGTGTTACCTCTACTCACTGGAATGTGAGAAACATGGAAAAACTGACACACACACACAGACACACACACACACACAAACACATAAAGAAGGCAGTTGTTAAATAGCTGCTGCATTCAGCCCCCCCCCATGAGCTCATAAAGAAGGCAACAAATTTATACTCACATGTGGCAACAACCACCAACACTTGGGCATGCTCACGTGGTTCCTGTTATTCACTGGAGATGAAATGTACTTTGTTTGTTCCAGTAATTACAACCGAACATGCTGTTTACTACACAGAAAGTGTTGTCTGTTTTGACTTCACGTGACCTTATTCGACCCACAGAAGAGTCATACTCGGCCCAAACAACACACATCCAGGTTCCCTCTCGTGCTGGCTCCATGCTCTTTGTTTTGGTATCAGATTCAGGTCAAACCATCACACACTGTAAAGTGTCATTTTCAGAGGCTTTAATGAGCTGCCTAAATAGATGAAATGAGATTCAAATGTTTACACACTCATCAACATGCAACTACAGGCTTTTGCAACAGCAGATTTTAATCTCCTGAGCACAGTGCCGTCATGATGACGATCATGACAAAAAGATTTTTGCAATGGATTTTGGATGATGGTTGAAGATAAGCTCCGTAGACATCAAGAGGCAACCTCAGGTGCTGATGGATGAGGCCAGTACAGACATGGAAAAACCTGCAGTTCACAGGGTGGCCACTCGAGGCTGGCTCCAACAGCGAGTCAATCCCCAGAGACCCCCATGTTGAAATGACAAACTTTAGAGGGGAATTCAAAATGTTTAAACCCCAGTACCAATTGTTTTGGCCTAATTCAGTCAATTTTTCCATGACAACTGTTTCTAACTCAAGGTTTGAAATTATGCATACTGAAGGGGCATGGCCTCTTGAGTAACACCTGGGCTGACCTGGATCGTTCTGTGGATGAATAAAGCTCTGACTCCACCTCTGAACACCAGGACGGTACGAAGCCGTCCAACTTCCTGTAAAGCCTTTTCCTGTGAAGTGATTTAGTCAACAAGAAGAATGAAAGGCTTTTATTTTTGAAATAGGTGCAGGAGGCATCTCTATTGTCAGTTTTGACATTTCAAACCCAATGAAAAAGAAAAAAAAACTTCCTTCCATCTTTATTGCTCATCCATGGCCCTTAACTTTTAGTTCCTCAGGCAACTTGAGCTGCCTTATCTCAGCAGAGACGTCTGCACCATGTGCAACCTGAGAGGAGCACCTGTAGGCGATACTCGGGGCTGAAATAACATCCATTTCCTGTGCAGGATGTCTGTGTTTGCAGTGAAATTTCCACCCAAAGAACATTCTGATTATAAATGAATGTCAGTGAGACTTTTTTTGTCAAAGCGCAGATGAAATATTTAGCTTTTTCTATTCTGTCCACCTCCTCTGCATCACTAAAGTATAATGGGGAGGAGGGTGTGTGCATGGTAACGGGCCAGCAGGCACATGCAGGGGTGTAAGGGTTAAAGGTCAAGGTTGAAGATTTCAGGTCAGTGATCACAGGGTTGAGGCAGATGGTGATTTGCCAGTGATAAGCAGCAGGTTCTGTGACATCACACACAAACGGGGAGCTGATTCAAAGTCAACAGGCGGAAAGTAAAGAGGAAAAGAAGGGAAAATAGATTTATAGATCCCTCTTAGTTTTATAAATAAGGGATCTGTTATTTATGTGCAGTGTGTAATAGTTTATTAGTCATTTTAGTCACTTATTACAAAACAATTACATACTGATATTTTCATGAATTTATAATCACCTGTTTTATTTATTTCAATTACCCTTAAATGAGCCCATTGATGTATGCGGCTGCCATGTTTTTACAGCTCAGAAGGGTGAGGTGATGGATACAGCATGCAACTTCACCTCTAGATGTCACCAAATCTTACACACAGCAACTTTAAGGGTCCAGTGTATAAGATTTAGTTGAAATGATTTATATTTCAATGGGCAGAGATGGAAATAGAATAATCACACTGATGTTGTTATGCATGGTTGTTATGATTATTTCATAATCACCTGGGTATGAGCAGCTATTTGAGTAGTCATGAGCTCTTTATATTTACATCTGAAGCAGGTCCTCACTGCAGAGGCTGTACCACCATGTCTTTGCCACAGCCTAGAATGGTTAAAGGAGTTTTCATGATAGTTGAGGTTTGACGGTTAGTCAGCTGCAACATGCAACTTTACTTCTTGATGTCACTGAATGCACACACTGTATCTATAAGTGAGTCAAACTGGAGTCGACAGGATCCGTTTTTGGACACACAATTGGTCTCTAGCTTTCACATAAAAATAAGTGGCTGCAGGTGATGTGTTGACAGGTCTCATTGGCCAGATGTGTGGGTTTACAGGGTGGGTGCTGCTCTCATGTTGACAGATCAGGTACAAATCTGAAAAATCCAGCCCATGCACCATGACTAACTGCAAGCAACCAATGACTTTTCACCATTATACAATACATAAGTAGGCACCTCTTCGACCCCCACTTCAAAAATCCAAACGATCCCTTTAAAGGTACAGTGTGTAAGATTTAACATCTTCTGGTGAAGTTGCATATTGTATCCATTACCTTACCCTTCCCATTTGAGCACACAGAAGAACCTGTCATTCAAGTTCAAAAGATGTTTAGCACGTCCACTCTGGGCTATTGTGAAAAAATGGCGGCACTCAAAAGGTGGACGACCCTCCCCCCACCCCTGCCCACAGTGTAAATATTCATAAAGGGGCTCATTTAAGGGTTATGTAAAAACATATACATTGGGGCGATAATACATTGGCAAACCTGTCTATATGCAATTGATTTGTAATTCTATTTCTATAGATAGAAGTGAGAAATTGCAAAGCAATGCACCTTTAAGTGCACTGACATCAAAACAAGGACAAGCACTTCATGTGTGAAGTCAACTGTATGGTAATAGATCCGATTCAGCAGTCAACAGCTGAAGCACATGTGACAAACACCCATCTCTGAGCCAAACGCAATTGAATAATGAATAAAATCAATTAAAAAACCCATGTTTTCTGCACTTCCCTCCCTCTCGCTCACTTGTCCGCCCCCTCACTCCTCCATTTTCCCTCTTTGCAGACAACCAGCTGCTACTCTACAAACTCCATCTGAGCGAGGCTTTCCCCAGAGAGGAAAAGAGGGGATGAGGTTGACGAGAGGAGGAGGCAGAAAGGCTGTGCACGCGCGCGCGTGTGTGAGAGACTAGACGCTCTGGGTCGCAGGTGCCAGGATCTTTTGTATTGAATCGCGCTCCATCACCATGTCCACTGTTGTTTTTACACACACTCAGCACTTGGTGTGAACTCTAGGGGTCTCACTCACTCTCTCTCTCACACACACACACACACACACACACACACACACACACACACACACACACACACACACACACACACACACACACACACACACACACACACATTGTTTAGAAGCTGTGCTTTTTTGCCAACATGAAACAAGTGAGCAAAAGCGTGTCACTATCTGCCAGTGGCAAAAAGCAACACTGTAAGAAGTTTGAAACACTGAGCTGTAATGTGCATGCAGAATGAGAAATGATGGCTTCTGTGTTTTGTAATGTAACTGCATTGTTAATAAAGTTTTTAACCCTGAAACAAGGGCATACATAAAGCATATGTTAAGCTGTTGAAGGACAGATTGAAGGAAGGATATTACAAATTTATACAATCTCCAAAGTCTGTAAATGGCCTCAGGGTGACATGTGGTTGAGTTGGAGCAACAACAAGTAGTAATGTTCTTCCTTTTCGGCTGACATTGCACAACTGTGGGACTATTTCTTGGCCTGGTGTCTTACTGGAGACTTTACTGGTCATTTCACCATGACGACAAGTCGCCAAAGAGTCTTTCATGTTAAGGTCAGCGTATAAACATGGGATTTGTGAACTTGGCTCTATACCGAATGAAAGGCATGTTTTCCATTGTCAGTAGTGGTGCAATGTGTTTCACTGGCGCATCGAGTCTAATGTCTGAAATACAGCAGCAACCATCATCACCATGGGGCTGCGGGACGATGTTCCCCTGGTAACCTGCCTCATAACATCGTCCTAACCTCCAATCAGGAGAAGCTCCCTGATCTCGCAGCCTCAATAGTGTCACTTCCTGATCAAAACAAGGCAATAGAAATTGTAAACAAGTCTGATGTTAACAAAAAAAAAAAGGTTTTGCTTCAAACATTCATGGCTTACAGGAATTGACCTCGACAGGAGTCATAGACAATCACAGATTTGGGTCTGTTGCTCAGTCATTTGTCTAGAATCTGATTGAATGTGTTTCCTCCGCAGGAAATTAAATAAACAGTACACAGGGGTAGAAGCTTCCTTCTTCCCCACCATAAAATATCTTTTTGTCAAACTAACCAGCTCCCTACACTGAACTCAATTTTTGCACAAACAAAACAAAAGCAATTCTTATTCGTTATTTCTCTCGTTATTTCCTCGCACTTTCCTGGACATCCCATCTCTTAATGAATCACAGCTGACCCCGTCCCACCACTACGTCAGCACAGCCATCACTCACTGTGCACCCCGAGCCCACCATTCTGATTCCACCACACTGCCTCCCATTACCACCACCATCATCATCACCCCTCGACCCTCTCATCACATATCCTTTGACTACCTCTATGTTTTATGTTTTATGTCCTTCGACTACCTCTATGTTTTATGTTTATTGTTTATCGTTTAATGTGAGCGAACTGCGGCGCTGAATTTCCCAAGGGATTAAATAAAGTATTTCAATTCAATTCATATAATCTGGGACACATGATGTAGAGTGTGTCGACGCCGCCAGCCCCCCCTCCCCCAATCCAATCCCCCCCACCTCCACAATCCCACAGACCTGTGGTGGCCTCCATACAGAGGAGCTGCTCCTGATGGTAGTATAAGTATAAAGAGTTAACATCAGAGTGATGACTGTAATTTGTGCATTCAGGCGATTATACATTATTATTTTGCATTCAACGCAGGCCGTAGAAAATGAAATATGATCAACTAACGTGACACACTGGACCTTTAAATTTTCCAATTGAACCATTTCACTTTCACAAGAACTTTTGATTTGCTGTACGGGTTGTAAAGTGCTTATTGATATGTGAGTATATGTGACTAATGCAGAGCTATTACAGATATAGATACAGAGAGTAGTTTAAATGACAGTGTATTCAAGCTAAATGAAAAAAGAGATTTCAAGAATACAGAGTTAAGAGCAAAAGTCATCATTTACAGAAGAAAATAAATTGTGAGACTTGCGACGCATAGTTTCCACTATATTAACACCAAACATCCATATTTAGTTATGGTTTGGAATAATGCCAGTTTACTGAAGTTTTACTTTGCTAGAGCTGGCCTGATGTCTCCTTCATGTTCTCACCTAAATTGACCCTCACTCTCTCTCACATGTGGGAGCTGCATCCCATAATATATCTCGATGACCATCGAAACGTGTCAGTGGATTGCATTTGTGTCCTGATCTCTTCATATCAAGCAATTTCATAACGGAGGATTTGATATGAAGCAAGACGACTGCGGTATGTTGGAAGAGGTGAAGTGCAGCTGCTCTCACTGGGATCAGATCACCACAGGCTGCTCCACTCCTGCCTCCACATGGGTCACCAGTGTGGAATCCAGGATATGAAGGCATTCCTCTGGAGAATGCCTCCATCTTTTCCCAGAGTGGGTTTAGTGTGTGTGTGTGTGTGTGTTGGGCACCAAGACATGTCTGGCCATGTTGACACAGATGGATTAAGAGTTTGATTTCACTCTGCACGTTGTGCTATGACCTAACTTGCAGTGTCAACTTGTAAATGATGACATCTAAAGCTTCGGGGTTGTTGTAATGTGTAGCTGTGCCATTTGACTGAACATGTATGCATTTATGGGATATTTCAAACTATGTCAACACACACCCGGTTGAGTGGGATTGCATTCAGGAACACAGTGTCATGGCCCGAGGTCTTGCCCTGCAACTGTGTTTATTTTCTTAACTGAAACAACTGTGCAGTAACTGCCTTAAAGGTGCAGTGTGTAAGATTTGGTGACATCTAGTGGTGAAGCTGTATCCATCACCTCACCCTCACCCTTCTGAACATGCAGGAGAACCTATGGTTGACTTCAGTTGTCGTTGAAACTCTTCTACAACAGTAAAAACATGGCGGCCCCCGTAGAGAGGACCCCTCTCCTCATGTATATATACATTAATGGACTGATTTTAGGGTAATGGAGACAAAAATGACAAAAATCTTACACACTGCACCTTCAACTAATTACTATAATTAATTTGATAATGGAGACCCACACAATGAACATCACTGTGTCATTCAGTCCAATTCCATTGTTCGTGGATGAATAAAATGTCACCATTCATAGCATATTTCAGTTGATTCCTTCCAATGAAGCTGTTATATATGTAACATATGTAACATGTATTCAGAATGTGCCTGGCCACATTGCGTTGCCATGGCGCCCATCCAACCCTCCTCTGCGAATCGCGGCTCAGTTCCAGTCATGAATTGGTTAAAAACAGCTAATGACAAACCAACATTCTTTCATTTGTCTTTGTCCACAGACGAAAAACCATTAGCACCAATTACGTCGACCAGCAGCTGATTCATGCCTGTCACGTTTGTTTGAGCCCAACCCTAACCCCCCTTAAGCCCACCCCCCCCCCCCCCCCCCCCCCCCCGCGACTCACAAAGACACAGAGGTGGCAGAGCAGAGCTCTCCTGTAGATTAATTTCTATTAAGTTAATTACAAAAGAGCTGGGGACCTCATCGGGTCAGGACCCCGGGTATTGTGTACCTAGGTGATCCATCATGAGAACTAAACCCTCGGTGACGCTCAGAGGAAGGGCCACAGCTTTTAAGGGCATAGACAAAACCCACCCGCTGCTGCCACGGTAACCAACTAACCCAGGAGAGAGAGAGAGAGGAAAACCCTACAGGAATACTAACAGAGGAGAGAGGGTTGGAGACAAGAATGAATGTGACTGTTATTTAATTCCATTGACACAATCTGATGAGTTGTCTAGTCGAATATCTGGTCAAGCAAACTGATTTCCCTTTGTGTTTTTTTTATTTGTCATCAGATGAAAATAATCCCATGGAGTCAAATTAAAGGTGCAGTATTTAAGATTTTGGTCATTTTTCAAAAAGACAATTACATATCGACATTTTAATGAATTTATAATCACTTAAATGTTTCCATTACCCTTAAATGGGCCTATGAATGTATATTTGAACGAGAAGCCGGTCCTCTCTATGGGGGCCGTCATGTTTGTAGTGGACATATAAACATCTTCTGAGTTTTAATGACAAGTGCAATATAGATTTAGAAGGGTGAGGTGATGGACACAACATGGAACATCACCTTAAAGTCTATGATTTTACTGATTCAAAAATTCTTATCAGGTGAATCAAGAGAGGCAACATTGGTCCTATCCATCTGAGGATGACAGGGACATTGAATATTTAATCTTCTAATCAAAAGTTTTTCCCAATTACTTCCTTGTCTATTGGACACGTCTAGTGTCCAGTATGATAGTCATACTGTGTATTGTATGATGTATTCTTATCTAAGTTCAACATCTTTGGATGAAAAGTCCAGATTTGGTGTTCAATGACCTTAACGATGGTATGTACAGGGGAGAAAGAGTAATAGAGCTTAACAGACACCTAGAAGTGAGGGCTCAGATCAACAGAGGATCATCTGGTAGCAACAACAATATCCGACACCTAGTCGCTGTGAAGGCTAAATAGTCTGTATTCATACTGCGCATCATCAGGTCTTGATGGCCCCTCAGTGTAGTTTACATCCACCCAGTCACACAGATATTTCCTATTATCTATGAGAGCATGGGACAATGTGGGGTTCAGTGTCTTGCCCAAGGACACCTCAGCATACAGAATGTGGGAGGTGGGAGATGAACATCTGACCTTCTGGTTAGAGGACAGCTCCAGCCACACTAAACTTGTGTTTTAGGTTGATCTGCCTGTGACACAAATCTACAAACGCGTGAGAATATACTAGAAAACCCACAACACAAATGTTCCCACGCTACGAGTAAGGAGTTCACTGTCTGGTTTAGATGACTCAGCAAATGACGGGACAGCTATTGAAATAAAGGCACACAGTCTTGGAATGCAGCTTAAAACATGTTCCATTTCTTCTGCTAGGTCCCCAAAATTCCTGAAATCTACCCCTAACTTAAAGATACTGAATGTAAGATTTAAGAAAATCCAGAGGAGACAAAGAGGGAGGAGGAGCCTTAGTACTGATTCGGCTCTTTTCCAGGGCTGGGTCAGCAGATACCAAACAGTGAAAGTCTTTCATTGGCTGAGTGGACATATGGAGGATGACATGATGGTGGTGTGTTCCACAGAATGTTACTCAACAGGCAATGGTGCTATTCATTTCCAATCTGTATGATAAAAGTTATCCAGATACTTTTCAAAACAATACTCTGAAACATGTCCTCTCTGATACAACTGGTGGCTACTTGAGTCTGGCTCGAAAAGTGAGTCGATCCCCATAGACTCCCATATTCAAATGATCAACTTTGGAGGTAAATTAAACATGTAGCCTGGAACAAACTGCGGTTTAGAGTTAGGCATTGGCAAGATGGCCGGCGAGTAAACCACCAACTACAAGCCTTATAAGCACCCTGCAGAAACCTATGGTCACGGACGCTACGTCCATCTTTATATAGCCTGTGGCTCTAACCTGGTCATGGAACAGTGGACCAATCAGGTTGTAGTGGGAGAATAGGGAGATCAGGGTTGTTACTATGAGCCTCCCGGGGCTGCATATAGAACTGAAATGAGAGCCATGTCTTCACTCTCAGCAGGAAGTCGAGAGCTTTCTCTGATCCATGCATGTCACCAATTCTATCTCCCAGCACATTTGAGGGAGGAGTCTTTGCTCTGCAGGTCATCAAACTCTAAAGTCTGCTGATCACCAAGTCTGAGGCCAGAGCACAGCTGGAGACACTGGTGCACTCAAGATATGTGAGGGCAGTGTGTTCAAAACTACTGCACCTCTGTACTGGAAGGGCACCATAGAAGACACTCCCATCAAGACGAGTGAGTTGACGCGCGTGATCAACACCTTTTCCATCATCACCAAATGACTCTGCAATGAGTCACGGGTGCATCAGATCCTAGGTCTCGACAACCAGGGACAAGGGAACATCAACAAACAACCATGTAGGACGATGACAATGTTATGGTTGCACCCTGCCTCATTGTGTCTATTCAGAATCAGGACACGCTCCCTCACGTTGCTGACTCAGCAGTGATGGCTCTTGATTTTTGAAATGTGAAATAAAGCTGTGGTGGCCACTAACGAACAAACCAAATACTAGCTTTAGAGAGACGGCAGCGCATCAAACTACACAATGCGACTTGACCTCCAGATGCCACTAAATCCTTTAAACGGAACCATAAAGGTACACGTCTGTACAACTGGCACTTTAATGTACGACAGGTCCATGTCTCAAAGTGTCTACTTGAACACGCATGCACGCTGGAATAAACCGTGACAGTTCAGCTGAGGTGATCCGGACATCTGATGTTGATGCCGTCCCGATGACGTATTCTAGGTATGAGCAACATTCTGAACACGCCATGGATACAATATCCTCTCTGAACACGAGGGAGATGAACACATGGGCCACTCGGATTAGCTGGTTATCACTGTGACCCCACGGCAATATTACATGGAGAGGGGTGGAGGCGACCATGTTGCATGAGGCTTGAAGACAGGCCGACTATTCTGCATGCCCTGCAGTGTATGATCGTACATGCAGAGCAAACACGCCATCATGGGCCACTTCGCAGTAACCCTTTCATCCTCGCTCATGCATCGGCATTTTCTTTGAAGGGATGCCAGCTTAGGGGGGCGAGGGGGCAGAGTGTTTACTGATACAACAAAGGGCAGCGGGGCAGAATGTGGCAGGAGTGATTGGGAGAAGGAATAATGAGCAGGAGGGGAAAGGAGGAGGAGGAGGAGTTGCACCATTGACATGGGAGTGGTGGCAGTATGACCCAGTTAAGTACAATGCCTCCAGGGTGGATGCAGAGGGGACAGACTCAGCAAACTCACATGCACACACACACACACCATGGTCCAGGCAAGTTCTGCAGGAAGGACAAGGCCAAACACAACAAGCAGCGACATGCTGGAGTTGAGAGAGTGACAGACAGAGCCAGGCATGAGTCGGAGCTTTCCACACCACAGACAACGCAAGCGGCTGAGCCTAAAGATGCGAGGCCACACACCGTTACGCCGGCTTTGCGCGTTCTCTGATCTATATTCCGCACGTTAGAGGAATTAAGAGCTTCTTCTTGCAGACGCACTCTTGTGACTGTCGAGCAGACAGTCGGTCGGCCGGCGCTCCTGCTGTCTCTCTCGCTCTCTCTCTCTCTCTCTCTCCTCTTCTTTCTGCCCGGCGGCAGAGCGAGACGATATGTATGACACTTATACAGAGAGATGAAAGAGGGACTTGAGAGAGGGAGAGAGGTGGAGAAAAAAGATACAATTTGCAAAGCACAGTGGAATCACAGAGAAGTGGATCAGCCACAGAATCCCTTCTGTCCTGCAGGGAAGAGAATTCATTGAAATGACGCGGGGAAGCGTTCATCTCGTCAAATGCAGGATGATGATCTGTGTTACATCACCATCAATACCAGGAGGCGGCAGTGTCAGTGTGAGCAAGCAGCGGGTCAAGTCCGGCCACGTGGAAAACACGGCGATATCTTACAATGAGCATGCAGTGATAGCATATTGACTCAAGTTATCATGTATGGATGCAACCTGCTAAAGCGTCAGCAAACTGCATTTAACTTTAGTGTTCTGCAATATTTGAAACATGCATCTACACACTGTCAACTGCAGCCCACAATCATACCAATCAATTTTACACAATCAATTCTTCCACTCCGACCTTTCAACATAAAAGCCTCAGAACCAAAAAACGCACGTCGCTACTTCGACTGACTTTTACGTATGTAAATGCACTGTTTGCAAAATCAGACTAAACTAAAGCAAGAGGTAGCTGCTAATGCTACTTCCTAAAGCACAGCGTGAGAGGAGGGGTCATGTCCTTTCCTACGATCTACTACTTACTACTTTTATCCTACTTTTATGCCTGTTCAAAATGATATGCAGTAATATGTCAAATTTAAGAGAGATTTTTTTTCTTCATCTTTAATTATAGGAATGGATCTTTATCTGGGGCTGCATGAAACCACATGACCTGCACAGAAGGTGCAGTACCACTATTTAGTCATTATGTATTTTGATTGTGGGTGTTTTAATGTCCAATCAGATTCTGGCACAATCATGCCATTATTGTCACTTCTTCTAAGTCAGCCTTTGTCACAGTGACCGGTTGAGTCCTTCAACACCATATCAGCATCATTACGCACCATAAGGGAGAAACCACCACTAGGGTCCCTTCAATCTTGATCACAATGGGGCTGAATCCCACAGTCCACTGATACAATCTGTATCACAGATCTCTTAATTATGCATGGCAATAAAAATTAAACTTTGTTTTATCATTACAACTGAAGTTGAGACGAACCATTGTGGATGCGTGTATTAGGTCAAACGGACACTCTGCTCTGAGCAGCCCTCCTTCATTCATCATTTCTGCTGCTTTATTGTTATGAAAACAGACAACGGGTGAGTTGCCACACAAAAGGAAGAGTAAAGATGACGGACGACAAACGTTTCCCTCACGACAGACAGAGACACATCTCCAATACTAATGGGGCAGCAGAGGGCAGCTGTGGGTCAAAGTGGGGTGAAGCCCTGTGGGAGATAAATGGACAAAGTGATTGTTGGTGTAGGGAAGGGGGTTGAGTTGGGGTTATTTGCACCGTCACGCTCCTCACCTCATTTCCATAAAAGAACGGGGGACGCGTGCCATACTGTGTTTGTATTGTGTTGGCAGCTGCTGTCATCTCTTGACAACGGCTGCTCTGTGTGTGCGTGAGGGAGTAGCTCCACCACCGATCATTTTTAAAATCTCAACTTTTCAGTAACTTCATCGTCTACGCGGTCGCCGCTTTGGACGCACATGTGGAAAATGTGCGAGCACGACAATCGTGTTTGTGTTGCTCCCGCTTCAGATGCTTTTCCCAGCAGTGGAAACGGAGACCTTGGCTTGCCCGTGTGGCGAGTGTGTGGCGAAGCTGATGATGTTGACAGACAATGGCTCCCCTCACAAGAAGTTACAGAGCAAACTGTTGGTGCAACTGGAGTTAACCATTAAATCAGAGCTGGAGAACAGGAGAGGCAGTGTGCTCTGTAAGGAAATGTTTTACAGTGTTTGAGTATCAGTTCCATTCAGTCTCAACTGTCCAATAAAGCCTGGCTGGAGACGACTGAGGTGCTTCGTTGGCTTGCAACACGATCCTGCTGCTTTCTGTGGGAAAATTATTGACTCTACCCACAGACTTCAATGTAAAGACACCAGACATCCTCCAGTTTATAAAAGACTAAAACTGAGCATGTTGAGTGATGTTATGTCGACTCTGTCGACAGGAGAATGCAAGAGATACACTGAAAAAATGAATGTAATCCATTCTAAATCAGTGGTTCTCAACTGGTCTGGTTTCGGGACCCACCATAACCTCTTAAAGACAAGAGCCGTGACCAAAATGTTTTCAAAGATGGTGCAGTTTGATGTTGCACTGAGGTTTTTGCCCTCTTTTGTCCTCATTACAACAAAATCCATATTTCATGTAGTCGGTGTAGTGCTAATGTTTCTACATTAGCATATGTAAACAAACTTTGCTGATGTCCTATCTGTGAAACTGCAAATGACTCTTCGCCTTAAAGGGCTTCATCGCCACCTACTGTTAATAAGTGTGAATTAGATAGAACTCATAAAAGCATAAAATGTCCCCTTCAAAACAAAAGCACAGGACACAGGATATATTTTTTTAAACCTTTTCCCCCCCAAACGCCTGTGACCTACTTTAAGGTCACGATCCACCAGTAGAAAATCACTGTTTTAGATCATATCCAAGCATCAAGCTGATGCAACAACTCCACACGCCAGTCACGTGTGTCTTATCAAGTCCTCTCTCTACTTAAATGAGTCTACATGTGAGAAAATCTCCAGAAAAATGCAAATTGACTTAGTTAGATACAGTCTAAGGCGCCTGTTGTCTCCATATGTGGGGATGCAGGGTCCCACAGTTTGCCACTCTTCCTTTCTTACAGCTCCTCTGGAAAGATTCAACCCCTCTCCTGGGGTCCCTCTTGTGATACCACAGTATAAATGGAGATTCCCATGTTTCACCTTGTTGTTGCTTCATACTCTTCAGCATCACTAAATCATTTACCCAAACCAGTTTTTAACTGTATATATTGTGTTATCACTGTTCAAAACGATGGTGACTGTCTTGGCAGGAAATAACGGATGACTTGACAATGGTCTGATGTAAGCCTAAGGTAAACTGCAAGAGTTTATTTACACAATCCACAATTATTCTCTATAGTGAAGTCATTGTCCTGTGTGTAATTCCCCTGCAGTTTACAGTAACAACTAACATGTAGGTAATAACCCTGCAGCCCCAGGACAAGTGTGTAAAATACTGTGCAGATGTTCCTCGCTGGACTAGTTGAACAACATCAGTATCTGAAAAACTGGTCTTTCCAAGGAATTCATTTCATTCATGTTAGACCTGAGGAGACCCTGTCTACAGATCCCTACAAAAGTAGTATGGTGCTGCCATCTAGTGGACATTTGTGGTGACTCAGCAATTTACCCATCTCAGTTTCTCAGAATGCCACCTCATTCTTGTGATGTCAATACTCTCATACTCACTTTCCACTTTAGTAGATACACCTCTTCAACTGCCTGTTAATGCAAATATTCACTGGGAAAATCATATGAAAGACACATGTTGCCCCAGTGTGGCCGTTTTGCCTCTGTACTCTGCTCAGCATTACTTATATTTCTGTATTTTCCATTATGTTGAACATAAGACAGTACTGTCATAGTACTTGGCTGAGGAGAATCCACAAATGATTTGAAAACCAACAACTAAAAAGAGCTGATGCTTTTAATGAATAGCTCATAGATACACGTGTCTCTAAAGGGAAATTGTTCTCTGGCATCCAATGGAACACTGAAACCACTCAACACTCCTCTTTAATACTTAGGTGCTTAAGTAGTGACTATTTGTTTATTTCTACCACCTCAGTCAAAATTGCAGTAGATAATAAATGAACCAGATAATAAAACAGAATAATACTCCCTTCCTGCTCAATGACACATTCCTCATGGACTTTGGCCCGTGTATAGAGGCAGAGCAGGTGAACACAGACCAGTATTATTGTTGAACAATGAAACAAAGGCTGGCATAGCACCTGGCAAACACCAAACAGTGAATGGAATCAACAACAGACTATCAAATGTAAATGGAAAATTCCATTAAAAACAAGCAACAGTTCCACAAACACCCGTCTATCTGGATATGGATTAAAGTTATTAAGTTCACATTCAACATGTCTTTTGTATTGTTGCAACAGCAAACATTTCAGACACTCCAGAGCAACTAGGGTGATAGGTTGCTAGTGGAATCAACAATTATCATATCAAATAATTATATATTGATTACAAATTGATTGTACATTTAATCACAAATCATTGTCATTTTCAAGACTTTTTAAGATTGGATCATTATTGTAGCATCGTGTTCTTATCATGATCATTAGAAGTGCTGGTGGCAATGACTTGCAGAAAGGTTTCCCCAGTGGCCACTCACGGTACTGCAACCAAAAATCCCCCTGCAGCCCAAAAAAGCATTTTCCCAATTGACCACAATAGTAAATTAGTCGCCTGTGAAACTCCTTGCAATGCATCTATACACATGCAGTACTGTGTCTATCACATGCTGCTGGCACAGCTGTGCAGAGCAACATCAGGCTCAGTGCGCTGACCAAGGCCACTTCAGAATGCAGGGAGACAGAAGCACAGACTCTCGGGTTGAACCTCCCCAACAACAGCTGCCATTCAAGTAACTGTGGACCAAGTTAAATGATCTTAATTATAATAATAATAGTCCAACTATGTCAAATTGTGACAGACAGTCAGTGGAGTCGCGTGTGATTTCTAAAAAGTCATTGGAATATTTGTTGAGGAGAATTAAAGAACTTTTGTTTTGAAAAGTAGTGAACTTTGATCTGTTAAAGATAGGCAAAGAGTGAATGCTCCTCATCTCATCTCTGCTTTTCCAGCATGTAAGAGAACCTATGGAGCCGTCAGTTACTATAACTGAAAGGGTGTCTAATTTGTACATTCTGGGCTCCTGTAAAAACATACTGGGGCCACATGGGCTCCCTGGGGCCTTCAGAGATAGTCTGCTCCCGGTGTAAATATAAAGGAGCAATGAAAAGAACAACTGTCTAGTGATTGTGCAAATATTGCATTTAGTCAATGGAAATGGAAATAGTCTCTCCTAAATTGTTATCAAATAGAAGAAGTAAAAGTAAATCAAATATATAAAAACGCAGTGACGATGCAATCTTCAATGCCGATGAACGAGGTAGGATGGACACAAAGTTTTCACTCTGCACCACAGACCGTTTCCATGAACAAGCCCGTCCTTATCCGACCCCTAGGACTCTCCTCCCCTGCTCTGCCTCCTTTACACCATGACCCCTCCCACACTGCTCCAGCCTCTGGGCTCCCTGCCAGACAGCTCGAGGTGGCCGGGCGCCAAACCCTGCTCCTGGAGGTGTTAGTTTGGGCAGAATGCGGCAACTTGTCTCTCAATCGTCACCCATAAAGCACTCTCTCCAACACATGTGCGCTGGGCTGTTTCCTGTCGAGTGTAAATATAGAGCCCCATCTGTGTCTGAATGTAACCTCACCTGAAGTGACCCTATCGTTCTATATGTGAACAGTAACAGAGTGAGGAGCGTTAGAATAAGGAAGTGGCACAAAGTGTGTCGTGTTTTGCGATGCGTGGGCCAAACTCAACCCTCTGCCTCTGCCAGTCCAATCACATGGCCCGTCAGACTGTTTACTTGCACCGCTTTGGTCATTTTCCTTCTCTGAGCTCCCTCCCTCTTCCTCTCCCTCCCTCCCTCCCTCCCTTTCTCTCTCCCTCCCTCCTTCTCTCACCCTTCCCGCCCACCACTGCGAGTCTGCTCTGCCTCAAAGACGTAATTAGGAAATAAAGGCCTGCACAGCTCCCTTTTCACACAAGATTTTGCTCCTTGAGCTGCTGGCATCTTCCCTCCCTCACCACCACCAAGGTGAGTACCTGGCTTTGCTGAATTGAATACACAGGTTGTACTGTGCCGAGGCTTGGGAGGGGAGCAGCTGAGGGGAATCGCAGAGGGACGTCCCTGCTTTCCTTACCTCAGCTAACCCCTCATGCAGACGGCGTGGCAGAGTGGCGGACGTGCAGAGCAGACAGTGCAGCGGATTTAGAGCAGCTCATGAATATGAAGCCACAGAAATGCTTTCGTTTTCTTTGTACCACAACACGACAAGATTATTCTGCGCACTGTCCGACAGTAAACATGATTGCTTAATCATATTTGTTTTTGGGACATAAAATCTGCCTGCCCTCTTTACATGTCATAACAAATATTTCTGTACAAAATGAGTCACTTATTGCCTCATTGTAAACACTTTCCCCTGTGTCCCTGTCAGAAGGTCAGCATGCACTCTTGTTTTGACTGGCTGCCAATCTCCGCCATTTTCACCCGACGTGCTACAGCGTATGTGTATGAATGTGTGTGCGTACGTGCATGCATGCGAGAGAGATGAGCAAGAGAAACAGGTGAAAGGACATGAACAAAGCGAGTGTAAGCGAAGCTTCAAACATTATTAAAAGATATAAATCAATACTTCTGAAAGTAAACAATTCTCAAAGTCTCTCGTATGAGCATGGTGATTGTGATCTGTGGCCTGTCACCAAATACCCACCTGAATGTATGGTGTTCTTTTCACATTACCCTGAAATGAGTCCTTTAATGTACATTTACCTCGGGAACAAGTCCTCTCCCTTTACAGTAGCGCAGAGCAGAGATTAACTAAGTATCTTCTGAGATGTCTGTATTGTCAACTGAATGCTCCAAAGAGAAGGGTGAGGTGAGAGATACAACATACACCTTCATCAATAGGTGCACTTCGTGAACCGGTTGTGTGTGTGTGTCAATGTAAAACTTGCGCGTCTCTGTCTCACCTGTGTCCAGATGTTCCAGCTGGCCGCCGGCCGCGCGGGAGGCCTCCTGGCCAGACGCGCCACTGCAGCCTTCACCACGGGCAGCGCAAGGATGGCAGCGAGCCACGGCCACGGTACCTGTGCCTTTCCATCTCGCACACAATCCGTCTGGGCGAGGGTGGGGATCTTCATCGTTCAGGTGTTAGGATTCTGTGACACGGAGAGAAAATGTTACGGTGGTTCCGTCTCCATAGACCTAAATACTAAACAGAGGAGACACAGTCATCTGAAGGGATAATACCATCCTACATGGTGCCCCAGTAGATGTTAGAGCGAAACACATAGTTTATCCAGGGGTTAGAATTGTGATGCAATCGTAAGAATGTCCACCAATATCTTCAAGTGGCTAAAACTGGAATCCAGTGACCCTGCTCTTAAAATGAATGCAGGCCCGGGACATAAACTGGGGCAACTTTCCTTCCATTGAACTAAAGCTGGACTAGGTTTTCACCTGAAGTTCAAGTACACACCTGCAAGCGTCTGTGACTGCACCACGCGTGGTTGTACTGCTTGGTATTGCAGTTACCACATCTGTCCACAAGGAGACAAACAGACATGTAAACATTACAACTGTGTGTGTGGGTGTGTGTATGCCAGGAGTACAAATTGCTGTGTTCATAGTAGATTATCAATACCAATTACCTTATTACAATCATTACATTACTCTTACATTTATTAATCATTTATTGACTATATAATTCAATACTATGATAACTTACAGAGACTTGTTTTTTTCTCCATTATGTAGGTCATCACATCACACACACAACGCACACAAACAGGTTTGAGCAGATGTCCTTATAAGGAGAGTACAAAGAGTTCCATTCATTACTAACCCTGACATTATCCTCATCACAATCCATATGTTGTCCTTAAGCATACGCACGACCTCGGAAATTCTCTCTGCTCACATTACAACAAGGCTTTGAGGTCTCATGAGGTCCACTGTTCCCTAACAGGTCAATAGTTATGCGCACACACACATGGGATGCACAAGGTTGGTCTTATCTTTTATCATCACATTCTGTGCGGTGATACAGCAGCAGTGACTAATGAGGTACTTCAAATTTCAGAGGTACTGCTGTGTACATGTACAAGTATCAGCCTCCACAGGTCTATCTGAGTTCTGTGCAATACAAACAACCAATCACACACATTTTGATACCAATAGTACCTCCTTTGTTTTTGTACATAAAAATAAACAGAGCATGTGATTTCACTTTCTGGAATTCAGAATCTGATGAATCAAACATTGGTGGTACAACACATGCACTAAGCTGTAGAACATTTTAGTTTACTATTTTGGGAGGACTGATGGAGTCCTACAACAGGGGAGTCTTGTCTCTGACAAACCAGCAGATGGCGCTGCAGTACCATCATGGCCTCACATACTGATGTAAAGAAAGCTCAGATTTACAGATTTATCGCCACTGTTGCACCATCAGTGACTGATCTGTGTGTGTGCGTGTGTGTGTGTGTGTGTGTGTGTATACCTGTGTCCCTGCAGAGGTGACAGACAGTGTGGACATGTCTCAGCCCATGTACTGGGACCGTACGGACATTCCTCTGCCTGACAGACCCTTCAAGGCCACACTGACGGCTGCTGAGATGAGCCTGAAGCAGAAGGAGAAGGGACCCTGGAACCAACTGTCTAATGAGGAGATGATGGCCTGTAGGTCCTAAACACAAAACACACACAATGCACATTTACTTTTGATGTCAAAAGTAAACATTGCAAATATATACAGCATGTCTCTATGTTTACCCGAAAGACAGTGACGTTATTGCAATATCTATTAAAATAAGGGTTTACTCTACTGTAAACAATCTCTAATTGGGGCGTGTACTAGTTTCCTGTTATTTCCTGTGATTACAGGCTGTGACCACATATGTGCCCAATATCTTCCAAGTGACAACAAAGACCAAACTATAAACAACTAAGATAACTAATGTACAGACATCCTATGTTCTCCTCCATCCTTTGACCTTCACCACTAGATATCACCAAATCCTTGATAATGCATGTATCAGCTTTGATAGATTGCAGAGGCGACAGTAGTTCTTTGGGTCCAGTTACAAGATGCATACACTAACTTAGGACTGAATATAAAGAAATGCTGCATTGCATGGAATTTGCATCCTGAGTCCTCACTTCCTGTCATGTTGAGCGAATAACACTGCTCACTTCCTGTCATGTCGTGCGAATAACACTGATCACTTGTGTGTTATCTGCCACAGTGTATCGGCTCATGTTCTCGCAGACCTTCCCAGAGATGGAGCAGAAGTCAGCAGAGTGGAAAACCGTGGTTGGAGGGATCTTCATCTTCTTGGGCTTCACAGGCCTGATTGTCTGGTGGCAAAAAGTCTTTGGTAAAAACAAACAAACAACGTCAATTGTGCTTTTATAAACTCTTAGAGGGCAAACACGTGGCTGAGTTACAAAACAATACACACCCGAGGCATTCTTTGGTCTGTTAATGTATCGTACGTCACCTAGAAAAGGTCCAATAAGAACAAGCTGAAAGGGAGCATATCGCCACCTACTGTTGTGGATTCACAAATACTGCTTTTAAACCAGGACAAGAGGAGTAGTTCATTCAAAAACTCACATAGGAGTCACTCACCTTTTATGTCTCTCTCTCTCTCTGTCTCTCTCTCTCTGTCTCTCCAGTCTTACCTCCGGTTCCCAGGACCCTCGACAAAGACTGGACGGACAAACAGGTGCAGAGGATGTTGGACATGAGGATGAATCCAGTCCAAGGCTTCGCCTCCAAGTGGGACTATGAGAAGGGCCAGTGGAAGTAGAGGGTGATAGTCAGATGGTGCGACTGTGGCTGAGGTGGTGCCGTGTTTGGGCCCATCACACCAAAACTCTGCCAAACCACAGCTATTGAATGAAAACACATTTTGAATGTGATACTGAAAATGTTAAAACCACTTAAGACGCAGAGCACATGCTCGGCCAGCATCTCTGGTGTGATTTTAATCTGCATCGCCTCAGCCTCTCAGTCAGCTCCTCTCTCATTGTAAACGTGTGTCCGTCCAGCTGTAAACACACATCGCATTAATAAAGCTTTCCTTACTCGCTCAATCTTTCTGTCCCACTCTTTTATCAAACAAAGACATTCAGCCAAGTCAGTGGAATCATGATGTGCTTGATCTAAATAGATGATAAATAGCAAATATTATTTTCTTTACCTTGGAAAGTCCAGTGTGTAAGGTTTAGCTGAAACTATTTATTTTTTTAATTGAGAGAAATTAAATATACAAACATTTTACTAAATCAAATTATTGTTTTTACATTGAGAAACAATAATTATGCTCTACATTATGACATTTTATGACATGCAAAAACAAATCTTTCACTACTGCTACATACAAATATGTCCATATATGTGCTCCCTCTCAAAAAAAGGCAAAATCATTTTTTAAATGTTTTTCATCGCAAATCACGGAAAGGTTCAGTCCGTAAGATTTATAGGGATCTGTTACTTGACCTGAAGACATCCAGCTGGAGTCACAATGATGCTTTATGTCTGAAACCTGCCATGTGTCTACAGTGGCCATTAATGGGTCAAATAAACATAAGGCATATTCAGTCAGCTGCAGGATGCAAAATAACCACTAAATACTAAAATTACTTTTATAGTACTAAAATTATCCACATACTGCACCTTTAATGTTATCAACCCAATTAAGTCCTGACCATAACATCAAATATTAATTTCACTACATTAGGATGCCATTTGTTTACTTGACAGATATTTGTTTCAAATCAATACAGTGTGATGTACAGTATATTTACATTGTAACTATACCACACACACACACACACACACACACACACACACACACACACACACACACACACACACGAGCCCTTAATTCCTTGGCCACTCTAGTGGCTATGGCCTAGCCTAGTTTTCAGCTAACAGCTAACACTTTAGCAGTAAAGACATAAAGATATAAACATGAATTCATGGCGAGTTTAACTACAGTACAGTGTTGCATAAATAACATTCTTACCTCAGCATGTCCTTCGTGTGGCCACACACACGCTGCCGACCCCCACGTCATGACAATACCTGGACAACGTACTCTAGTCTCGTGGCTCTGACCTAGCCTAGCTTACAGCTAATGGCTAACACACAGGTGGAACTGATGAGGTGAACCAGCTGATGACAGGTAAACAGACATCCATCAGATCCTCTGATACATTCAATAATACCAGGATGTTTGGTGGTATTCTTTTGAATAATGACTTAATAATGCTAGCTTCATTATTATTATTATTATTATTACGCATACTGGTAGAAATCCCCCGTGACCCAGAATACTGGATAAGCGGTAGAAGATGACATTATTAATATTGTTATTATTATTATTATTATTATTATTATTATTATTGTTGCTGTTATGTGAGACAGAACCATAAACATTGAGTGATGAGATGATCACTGCATATGAAAGACATCAGTGTGGTTCTTCAACAGTGTTTATAACTATCACTGTTTAAGTATAACCCAAAGGTTAGAATATCAATCATGCGACAGCTATGTCACATTTACTGTGTTTTTCCTCTACTAGATACATGTTGTACTAACATAATAGTATGTTAATAACTGTTTGTATGAACTGCAGGTATAGATCTATATTGTGTGTTTCTATAGTCTCTTACAGACTTTTGCCGGGAAAGTGAAACATACCAAGTTCCATACTCCATCAGTTTTATTTATTTATTTATTTATTTATTTGACTCAAATGTTTTGGATCTTCTTCTCCAATATTACCATGATGGGTGCAGAAATAATCAATATAGTCAAACTATTGTAAAAGTTTAAATTTGTGATTTAGTAAAAAAAAATAAACACAAAAATCCATGATGCAGAGTGTTCGCACAACATACATTGTTTCCTCGTCACTCTCAGACCTGCATTCTAATGAGACGCTGTTTGTCTTTTGTAATTATTCTTATCAGTTCACACAGTGAAGTGCTTCAACCGCCATTTGATGGGCTGCCATTAAATATGGGTGGCTGTTGATGGTCAGAATGCTAATGACTCCACCATGCGGTTTATATCTCTGCTGTTGTCATAACAATGGGACAGTGAATTAACTTCCCCTCTGATAACCGCCGTGACCTCGCTGACCTCTTGTCGCACAAAGAAAGAGCGAGACCCGTCTTCCAACATGGGCTTTATTGGGTTTGATGCAGTTGAAATTGTTTTTACAGTGCCATTCTAATACAAACAGACAGATCACTGGACTATAGGTGGCGCTCTTTGCTTCACAGAGATGCACCACACACTTCCTGTTCCTCTGTCTTAGTAGCGGTCCGATAATCCTGAAGAACCAAAACACAATGAAGGACGATGCACATCAACGCAAAGATGCAAATTTAAGGCCGTCTGTAGGGGGCGCCACTACATGATATACTTTTTTTGTTTACACCGAATATAAATAAAGTTTCAAAGCCATCAGTTCCATTTGTTTTAAATATGCTTCTAAGCTAAAGATCTACTCTAATCAGTTTAAATAACTAGCATATATATGTATATTTATATATACATATATATGTATGGGGTCGTGCTAGTGCGGTCACACTTCCTTCATTTGTGCCTCCCTCAGGAACGTTTTGCAAGACACAGAGTAACACACAAACACACACACACACACACACACACACACACACACACACACACACTCAGGGGAGGGGGGTGGTCTCAGTAAGAGCAGAGAAAAACCCAATGAAGGCCTCCTGGTGGGGGGCATACTAGAAAAATATAGATATATTTATGTTTACATATTGGACTGGAATGTATGTGAGATAAATTAAGATGAAAGATGCAGCACATTAAAGGTACAGTGTGTACATTTTTGGTGAAAAATAGCCATTTTGCCACATAGGGAGTAGGTCCACTATATGGGGGGCGGCCATGTTGGACCACCATGTTTTTACAATAGCCTGGATTGGAATCATATTTTTGGGATATGACGACTGAAAGCCACCAATCGGAGATGAAGTGAGTGGTGTTCAACTGCAATATGCAATGTCACCACCAGTGGACACTGCCACACTGTACCTTTAATGTTTCAACCTGTATTGTGCTTTCTAACACTAGGATGTAGTTGTTAGCTAGAGGCAGTGTTTGGAAAAGGATCGCTCTCTCTCTCACACACACACACACACAAACACACACACACCTATCCCTCCCTGCCCAGTGAATTAGTAGAGCTGCCAGTTGTTGGTGCGTGAAGCGCCAGGCGACACACACACACACACACACACACACACACACAATCCTCCGACTCAGCCTCAAATTAAAGATGGGGGGGGATGTTTAGAAACAAAGACGAGGTCTCCCCCCCAGCATGGATGACAAGTGACTGACAGGTGTGTGTGTGTTACAAGCTTTTAAGTGTGTATAATGTGTGTGTGTGTGTATGTGTGTGGAGCAGCAGGTGTGCCAGCTGTGACTAACACACGTGACTAGGTGAGGTGACAGTCGGGGGACTGCAGAGGAAGAGGCGGGGCTGGACGGAGCGGGAGAGGAGGAGGGAGGCGGATGGAGAGTTGACAGACTGGAAGTGTCTGGGGAAGAGGAGGAGGAGACACGGGAGGAGGGGTGGCACTGAGGATGAAGTGAGGGTGTGAGATGGGACGTGAAGGGGTTGGGCACGCCGCAGCGTCACGCTCCTGCAGCTGCCAACAGCTGCTGATCGGCTTGACGTGAAGAACAGACACGTTTCTTATCACATCGAAGTCAAACCACTTCAAATACTCGAGTGCTTTGTCTCCTGGAAGCAGCGGCTGAGATGTGATGAGCTCACCGTGAGGATGTTACAGCCAAATGATCAATGAATGGTCATTTTAAAGGGCCAGTGTGCGAGTGATTTGGCAGGAATGGGAAATAAAAGGATGCTTTTAAGTGTGTGTAGCCACCTGGATTTACACGTTTGAATTTCCCTTCATATTGTCATCTGGAGTTGGTCCTCTCTCCATGTTTTTACAGTAGCCCAGAATGGACAAACTGTATTTTGCGTTTTTAATTATGAATGCAGGTTACAAGGGTGCTCGGGAGAAGTGGTGCCAATAGATGCCATCAACTCCCAAACGCGGTGCCTTTAACCCGTTCCCCAAATAGAAAATAAAAATAGCTACTGCTGATGTTTATTTTTTCAAATTTATTTTTTTCTTAAAACTGCCCATCTGCGTCAAAATGTTACAAATTGATTTGAAATCGATTTCGAGAAGTGACCGTGAAGCTCTTCTTGGGTTATTTGAGCTTGATATGGAAATGTGCACAGGATTGTGCCATCTAGTGGTGCAGTTCAAACATCCATTGCCCATTGACCCTTCTGACTGTGAAGAAATTTGTCCTTTCTTGGCCACTCTAGAAACGTGATAGCTTCCACATGTATACATGTACATTGAAGGGCCCATTTTGCAATTGATTCTTAAGTTTGAAATGATCATAGTATACAAATGCAAACATAAACACTGCATTCCACTTATTGTACTCTGTAATCACCAGGATATGTTCAGTCAAATCTAAATAAAACTCCTTTTCAACTGTGAAGCTTCTATACATTCAACCAACTACACCCATGACTGCAACTTAAAAAGAAGTATATTTCAATTACATACAAAGCATTTCTTTAATGTAAAACTAAATACAGTCGTATGGAAAATATCAAATGTGACCAGATTGAAAATATTCATTCGTGTGTGGACACTAAAAAGTGGAGTATGAGCTGATATTAAATGTCTGATGATAACATGTACCACAAATGTGCAAAAAAGCCAATACTGGACATAGATGGATAAATTAAAGCTCCACCATGACCATGATTTAAATATGGAGGCTGCAGAGATGTATAAACAAGCCATCGACTTGCAACGTTTAAACTGTCTTCAGTGTTGTTGTTTTTTCAAATCCTGAGCTTTAATCATTCAAGAAAGTTATATTATGGGATGTGGGGAATTTAGTCAAAACCAAAAGAGAAAGTTTTGAAAGCCAAAAACCAAACCCTGATGATTTCACCCAGATGACCTCCATCACTCTGTGTTGCTAAGCTGCTGCTCAGTAAACATGGAGGGTCTGAGGCTGTGGCGCCCTGCTCAGGTGAATCAATTCTGAGAACCTGACAGACACACACACACACGTGCACACACACACACATGCACACACACACACACCCACTAACACAACACCACAAACACCCGGTGTCCTGGCAAAAACAGGATTGAATGGAGGAGGCCAAGTATGACCATAAAGCAGAGATCAGCGGCAGCAGTGGGGTTTTAATGGTTCAGAAATCCAAACCGCGCACACACGCACAAACAAACACAAACAAGCAGAGGGGTTCGTTTCCTTTCTGGCTTTGAACTTTAAAGACTCATGTTTCGTTGACTAAAACTGTCAGACTCATTCACCCGAAAAGCTACAGCCATGACGGACTGGTGTGTGGAGTCAGGGGGTTGTGATGTCACGCTGTGTCTGGATGATGGCAGGAAGTGGGAACTAAAGAAGCTCGTTCACGGGGGGGAAGGTGCTACATCCTCGCCCCTGCGCTCACTTTCCATATGGCACATACAAACCTTGTGTCGAGGCCACACACAACATGTTGACTCGGGTTTCTGGTGAATTCTGAGAAAACTTAAAAATCTGCCTTTTCTTTTCTTTTTTAAAGGGGAACAAAAAATTTGTTAAAACTAATACATACATAAGTACAAAAAAGAAAGATACAAGTGGAGAAAAGCGAACAGAGGGAACAGTCGGTCGAAAGAGTGGGATACCTGTTTCCGTACAACCATGCGTCTGGATCAAAACGAGGTCCTCTTCCCCCCAACCTCCTTTCTTTTTCTCAAAAAGTCCGATAATATCTGAGGCTTCTCAGTCCAACGTGGAATGTGTGAGGAGGGGGAGGGGGGGGCAAACAAAGGAAAACGTCATAAGCAGTTCTGACGAGACAAATGGGACCTTCATCTTAACTTCAGCGGCGTACGATCAGGGCGGAGAAGGAGGCAGGCGAGGAAGGAGGAAGTGGAGGAGGGGGAGGAGGAGGGGCAAGGAGCGTGAGGACAAGGCTGTCATCTCTCCCATTCACTCTCACAGGCGTTTTTGAGCTATCAGAGAGCCGACCACCACCCCGGTCACCAGGGTCATCCCCGCCAGCAGCCACTTCTTGAAGCTCTCCTGGGACCTCCTGCTTTCTGCTGCAGAGTCTTGACCAAAGATTTCAGCAAAGTGCTCCTGAGGGGAGAGAACAAAAGAAGGGGTTTAACATCAGGGGATCCGATCCAATGTCCATTTGTAATGTTGTATTCTTTTGTGTCAGTGTTCAGGAGCTGCTGACTTCTTGACAATAGAAATGTTAAACTGAATGAAAACTCAGATGTTCAGTACATCCACTCAGGGCTACAGTAAAAACATGGTGGCCTCCATACAGAGGACCCGCTCATGTAAATGTACATGGGAAAAAAACATCAAGTGATTACATATTCATGAAAATGTCAGTATATAATTGTTTTGTAATACTTTTTAAAAGTGACATAAATGAGTATAGCTTATCTAAGGAGAGTTGATTTGCAAGCCAGGTGCAAACGCACTAAGAGAAGCCTTTTCAGAATGATGCACTATAAAACCACATCGACACTGACAGTTTTCTTATAATTAGTAGGTGGATGCATTAACATAGGAGGCAGAAAACCACACGGCTGTAACGCTTCCCATAACTCTCCATTCAAACTAAACAGAACTAAAGCCACAGACGGCTTTAAGAGTTGGTAGATCCCCCCGTGTTCATCAAGCAGCTGAGATGCCCACAGCTGGGTATCCATACGACTGTGAAAGCCCACATGGCCATGTGTGGAAATTTCCACTCAGCAGTGTCAGTAAAATACCATCAATACCAGCAAAAACCCCCATAAACCACCTGCACTGCTGCTGTGCACACTCATCAAATCATCATATCAATTTAAAAACATCATCAGAATCTAGTGGAATTAGAATCTTCCAGAGGGTACCCAGCACCCCTGGCCCCCACCCCCCACCCCCCTTCCTGTCCATGTGACGTCGACATTTTTACTCTCATTGCCAACCCTTCATTCCACCCACTGAAATCATTTCCTAGAAATTAACTGCAGCGCAATGCAATTCTCGTGTCTGTCCACAAGGGGGCACCAGTCTGACTTATTAAAGAAATCCCTTTCCAAACAACAGCAGCAGATCAGGCCAGATGAACATGTTCTCCTGAGTCATCCCTGATGATGTGGATGTTGTCAAGAGCTTTGAAAGAGTCGAGTGTGTGTGTGAGGATAATGGTTGTTATTGACAACAGTATAGAGGGGGTCTGTGGGACATTACTGGGAACTGATGAGAGAGAGGCCAGGAATGAGAAAGTGAAAGGACAGAAGAGGAATTCCTGAAACACGTGTGAAGGGGGAGGGGGGGGGGGCTCATGAGTTTCTGTTCCAGACAGGGATCTTAACTACTCTTCACCCTGACTTCACCATGCACATTAGTAAAGCTCCATAAAAAAACAAAAAGATTTCACTGTGATACAAATAATTCACAACCTCCATTTTCATCTAGAGTGGATTTAACAACTTTATCTCATGATGGCAAATGAATGAGAAAAGATGCATTAGAAACCATTGACAACCTTTAAAGGTGCAGTGTGACAGATTTCAGTCGATTTGTCACTTCTTACTTGTATTACAATACAATTGTATAGACATTTTTATGAATGCATAACCACCTCAACGTATGACTTGCTTTCACATTACCCTAAAATAAGCACTTTAATGTATATTTACACGAGGAGCAGGTCCACCCTATGGGGGGCGCCATGTTTTTGCATTAGCCCAGAGAGGACGTACTAAACATCAAAACATGAGCTTTAATGGCACCGGAGGTTCTCCTGCAAGCTCCAATGGGAAGGGGGAGGTGATGGATACCACATGCAACTTCAACATCAGATGACACAAAATCCAACACACTGCACCTTGAAGTATCTATCTCAATGAAATTAAATTTCAAATTGATATGAGAAATTTGAATAAAAAACGTGGTTCCTCTTAATGTCAACAATGAGGATATGAATGTAAACTCAAGTATCGGTATAGATGGGCGATACACAACGCTTTCACCACTGTCAGTGCACACTCATTTGGTACATGTGATGTTGCATAAGTAAAACCAATCACACCGTTACACTTTGATATCACTTCTCACTGATCGGTGTGGATTCACGGTGCATTGTTTCCTGTCTAACAGTCCGATGAAATTATTGTTCCAGTGCGTGAGAATTGTTTTGATTGTACAACAGCGTTGATGGTTGTCATGATGTTATTCATGCCCAAAGAGCGTCAGTCGAAGATCTATCTAAAATGAGACCTTTTCAGCCTGTGGACAGCCATCCTTTGACTTGGGGCTTTGACTCTTTCCCTTGAAAAGGACATTGTTGCGACAATGTAACCTCCTGAACATATGGTCCCTACCTCCAGTGGTGTTTTTAGCTAACTAGCTAGCTCTCATACAGAACTAACAGCTTATGATAGCACAAATATATTGTCCATAGACAACCAACACTATTTCTCTCTTGCATGCACACT
Source organism: Chascanopsetta lugubris (assembly GCA_016785325.1). Lineage (NCBI taxonomy): Eukaryota > Metazoa > Chordata > Actinopteri > Pleuronectiformes > Bothidae > Chascanopsetta > Chascanopsetta lugubris. The sequence continues at coordinate 143,468 of JAFBJT010108129.1, read as the reverse complement.
GGTTTGTGCAGGGGCTGCTGTTGCTCTTACTGTTAGCTCAAGCTAACCGTCACGGTAAGGTAGTTGGCACATCGATGCAATCGAGCAGGTGATGATCATTTTCTTTTTGTTGATTCCTGCTCATATCCAATGAGTTACGCATGGCAATGCAAGTATGCGGCAGAACGCTGACTGCATGCCACTTCACCGCCACAGGCGTCGCTGTAAACATCCATCATGTCACTTGTACATACATTCTGTGCAGAGGTAGATGAAAGCTGGGAGAGAAAGAGAGAGAGAGAGAGAGAGAGAGAGAGAGAGAGAGAGAGAGAGAGAGAGAGAGAGAGAGAGAGGGAGAGGGAGAGAGAGAGAGAGAGAGAGCGAGAGCGAGAGAGAGCGAGAGAGAGCGAGAGAGAGAGAACAGGCAGTAAACAATCTGCGAGTTCGGCCAGGAGTCAAATCCAGCGACACGCCACTCTGGGCATAAAGGCCCATGTGATAAGCAACTCCCCCACCCCTCACCCCCCCAAAAGCTATCCGCTATCATCTCTGCCCAGAGTCACAGTGTGTTTAATGTGACAGAAGAACATCACTGTTCAAAGAAATGTCTGATAATCGCACATTAAAGTAGACTGCATTGCTTATTAAAAGGCACTGTAATAATTCTAACGATATCCCTTTTGAAAATGTTCTAGTATCCAGCAGGGATCTCGCTCACCCCCAGATTGAATCGCTGCAGATTCATAAGCTCCGTTATCGACTGGATCGATGAGGAAATTGAAACATGGCGAGTTCCATGGGTGACTGATACAGGACTGTGGGGGAGGGGGCAGCTTTCCCTAAACATACCCCGAGCTTTGGTTCGTACACGGATTCAGGGTTTGCTCCCATATCGATACATGCAGGAGGTAAAGGAGGGGTGAAGGTCAAAAATCAGGGATCTTCTGCGTGGGATAATTCGGTAATGTGGAGTCTCACCCCTCCGCTGCATCTTGCATGACACAATCATGAGTGGAGCCTCTAAAGAAAATGAGACTTAGACCTGGAACAGTGACCCAGTCTGGTCTCTGGCTGCCACAGGTAACGTACCACCAACAGTGACGTTACACAGATATCATAAACAATGTAAGAGATGGGGGGGAACATGATGCTGAGTGGAGGTTCTGTGGAAGCTAATCTTTAGCAAAATGGATGTTGTCTTGAAGAAGGTGCAGGGCGTGAATGTGGTTGTGGGAGATAAGGGGCAGGCGGCGAGCTGATGACCTAACCCCTGACCTCACACAAAGCAATGTGTTGACTATGTATTTCCTGCACAGTACAATACCCAATACACTGATAACAATGATATTACGACAATATTTCGCTGAATCAATGTTTTGTCTGACTTTAAATACAACAAAATACATTTGATATCTGTTGGTTTGTTACTGTTAATATTCCATGAGAAGACTCATCAACAAGAAACTGATACATCGTACCTACTCCCCCATTGTGTCTCAGTATCGGTGGTATTTAAAGGTACAGTGTGTACGATTTGGTGACATCTAGAGGTGAAGTTGCATGTTGTATCCATCACCTCACCCTCACAATTCTGAGCATGCAGGAGAAACTATGGTAGTACGTCCACTTTTGCTACTGTAAAAACATGGCGGCCGCCATAGAGAGGACCCTCTCCTCATGTAAATGTACATTAATGGACTCATTTAAGAATCATGGGGGAAAAAGAGATGCCAGCATTAATTATTTTGTATATTTTTGACAAAAAATATTAGACCATATATTTTAAATGTAACTGCTGTGGACAAATATGAATATTAACTTTAATTACAATAACAAAACCACTGGATTAGAGGTAACCATATACATTTTACCACAGTACTACTCATGGTAAACTTCAAGAGGCTGAAGGAATGTGATAATAACAAAAGGTCAAATGTGCCATAAACTATTATAACCAAACCATTACAATCATAAACTTGAATGGTGCCACAAGTGAAAAGGTGCAAACTAGAAATTCCCCTTATAAATGTCAAGTTGTGCTTTGGGAGTTCTGGGGGAATTACCTGAGAAAAGGGATGCTGTCTGACGACCGAATAAATGTCATTATCATGAAAGTGAAAAACCCCTGGATCCACATCTTAGTCTACAAAATAATTCAAGTGGGATTGTAATTAAGATATTGAATTTCACTGCTTGAGTGCCCACATTAGCTTGCGATTAAGAACTTAATTACTCACAAATTCTACATACTGTACACACGTGGCATATACAAATATTTGGAGATGTTGAATCTATGTAAATCTATTTACTATTGGAGAATTTCACTGACATTTTTACATTGAGTAAATAAGCAGCTGTTGACCTCATCATCTTGTATACTGAAACACTGCTCAAATGAGGCTACACTTAAGTATTTAGGACTGTGTATTTCTAAATATTCACACGCACAGTTCCCACCATCTCTTTGCTCCACCGGTTCTTTCTCTTTTCGTCCAATCACAAATGAACATGCTTGCCTGGGGCCAATCACCCTGAAGCTGTTGCTTAAAAAATGTTCTCTCTCCTGTCATTAAGCTGTCAGTTGATTTCTCTGTTTACCCACTGACCCACCACCTGTGCACCACCATTGGAATAATTGGCTTCAATGCATCATCAAAGGGCCCATTGTAGATATGCAAACAACACTTACTGTATTAGATCACGTGTGCAAAATCTCGGTGCATCACAAAATTCTAGTGTTTGACATTGACTCTAAATTACAAAAATAAACACGACCAGAACAGAGTGAGTGGTCTTTCAAAATTGAATCTGACTGGTTACACTGTAGCTCCTTTCATCCGTGGATTCTCAAGGGGAGAACATTTTCCTGTGGAAGCTTTTACACTCATGTATTGACTCACTGCTTCCAGTCAAAGAGCAGCACCTGACGACTTTGTAAATAAAGAGTTCACTCAAGGAATAACTTGCTGCTGGATTAGTTTGGCCCATAGACTGTATATAAAGATGGACGTCACCCCGATGGTTTCTGCAGAGTGCATTGAAGCAAATTGTGGGCTGCTCCGGAGGTGGCCCCTCGGGTGGCCCCTGTGGAGAGGACCCAGTCCTCGTGCAAATATGGATCAATGGGCTCATTTAACGGTAATGGAAAAAACAAAAAAACTTGTGTTTATTCATAAGAATGTCAATATGTAATTGTTTTGTAATATTTCTAGAAGTGACAAAAATGGCCAAAATCGTACACACTACACCTTTACAGTTTGCAAACTAAACAGATCATCCCTTCCGCGTTCAATGTACATGTAACAGGGGTGACGCCACTGTCAGATACATACGAGGCAAAAAGACAGAGTGTGCACCGTGGGGTACAGGAGACAAGTTGCTTTCAGCATTCTGAACACTGACTTGCAATTATGCACAGCAGGTGTAATCACGCACATGGGATTCACTGCATCTTAAGTAAATAATGGCGTGGTGTGATAACACTGTGGAGCATATTAACTAATATGAGTCAGTCTTTTTACTGCAGACCATTGAAGTGTTTCTCCTTCTGACACGTGGACGTGACATCCCTGGGAACAATGAGAGGAATGTGGGTATAGAGAATGGAGCTGCAGCTTCTTGTGGTGGTGACTAACACCTAATGAACAGACATGTCAAGACATGTTACGGAGGAGTGGGCACCATAAGGTGGAGAGTACTGATGATGGAGTTGTGTCAAGGGATTTATGTGCAAAGCTTCCATCCTTGAATAGGTAAGAGATCTTTGGATAAATAGCTATGCATAACCACAGTTCAATGGTCTCGTCTCTCTGTCCACTCCACTTCCCCCACGTGTCTAACTGATCCCATTGGTTGCCTTTTTTTCAAAAATAGATCAACAAAAGGTATGCATCCTCTAAGTGGAAGGCCAAAAAAATAGGCTGGGCACTGTAAACGGTAGTCAAAGGCAGTGGTGCATCTAGGATTTTGAAAACACAAGAGCCATAAAGGGGCTACCATTGCACAGTGGGGCCAATTAAATGCACCGGCATCCATGAACAAGTCCTGATTCAGCAAGGTGCACGTTTGAGTCAGTCCTGGCTTGAGGTGACTCACAAAAGTGTTTTAAAGGGGCAGTGTGTACAATTTTGGTCACTTCTATTGGTACAGAAAAAAATACAAAACAATTACATGCTGACCATCTCATAATCACCTAAATGTATTATTCTTCCACATTACCTTAAATGAGCCAATTAATGCATATTTACACACGGAGAGGGTCCTCTCTATGGGGGCCGCCATCTTTTTACAGAAGCCTAGATTGGAAACACTAAACATCTTTTGAGTTCTAATGACAACTGAGGGCTACCATAGGTTCTCCTGCATAGTCAGGAGGGTGAGGTGATGGATACAACATGGAACTTCAACTCTAGATGTCACTAAATCTTACACACTGCACCTTTAATGACATTACAGTTGGTGTATATTCACTCGCGTTGTTTTGATTTCATTATTCAAGTAGAATGAGAGTTCATTATATCCTTACGGTTGCATCAGGAGGGGGTCCTCTCCTCAGAGGTAACCCAGTTACACACTAATCAACTTATTACTAGTCAGTTCACTGTTGGCAAGTCAAGGCAGCGCTGTAGGTTTGATCTGCTCCGCTTCCCCTTCTCCCACCTGGCAGGTAAACCCCATCTTTATCTGACTCTCTTCCTTTCTCTTTCACACGGTCACGCCTTTATTTCTTTATCTCTGCGGAGTTCCCAGAGGAAATCAGGTCGGTGCTAGGCAGCGGCTTGTTGAGTGTTTTCATGCCTCGTCTCCCGCCTTTCTACACCTTTAACTTTCTCTCTCCCCGTTAGAAAAACAGGGATGAAAGAAGGATTACTCCATGAAAGCAAGTGGTTTCATATGGGAGAGGGAGGGAGGCGGAGGAAACGTGAAGAGGTGCAGGAAGGGCAGGAGAATCGGTTGCCATGGCTACCAGAAAGCTGCTGATTAGCGTGTGTGATGTGTGTTTGGGCCTGTAGGTCGATCTCTGTGGCTGACAAATGGCCGCCTGCTACATGTGGAGAAAGGAGCATTTTAACGATCATTAGCAGACGCTTCCCATTCATCAGCACTGACTTGTCGGTTGCTCTAGTGTTGCACCATAAAAAGCTGCAACACTCAAATCCCCTGATATTGAAACAGCCTAAGATGACACACAGACACACACACACACACACACACACACGCACACCATTGATTATTAACCCCCAACCTTTTTCCTTTTAGGCAAAATGGTGCATAAGACAGATTGAAATCCAATGACGCTGATGCACTATGTACATGTAATTATTAGCAATCATATGTGTAATCATTATGTCAGGCCAGAGATGTAAAAGGCCGACGACACCCCACTTGAATAATCTAGACTGGAAAAGAGTCTGACGCCAAAGATGACGAATGCCCTGCACTTAGCTTGCAACACCCAGTCATTTGTGACAATGACACCGTAATCAGAACTGCATTTAACTCTAGATGATCTCAAGAATGTGTGAGAGCACATTTTCAAGTGAGAGTCTCCCGTCTTTCTCTGGAGTTTGTAGGAACTCTGCATTATGTCCAAATGAGGCGATGTGAGAGCAATGCAGGAGGATAATGACGTCAACGTGACTCATTTGATGCATGTATGCACTTTGGGCAGTGCTATTCAACCAACCGGTTAGCTCCACCACAGCTTTAACAGTGGGTAACAGCTCTGCAATGGTCTGCACACTAACAACTCTCTCTATCTTTCTCTCTCTCTCTCTCCAGTGTGTGCACTGGCATGCGGTGGAGCTAGATTAGAGGAACCACTTCTTTCCAGTCCGGGTTAGCGATGGCTCCAGCTTCACAAGACTAAAAAGACTGGTTACTTCGCCAGCTGCCCTCGTGGCTTATGCCTTGTATAGGCAGGTGTGAATGTTGATGACTTCAAGCACGGCTACACAGGGATTTAACTTCATTGCCACAGATGTCACTGTAAACAAACTTTCAGGTGTCTTTTGAAGTGTTCATTGGCAATTCAACACTTTTAGTATGTGTTGATCTGTAGAAAAGTGTGGTTGTACCTCCCCATTCACTGGGATCAAGGTCTTGGTCTTGTCAGCTGAAAATGACTGCCCAGGGGCATTTGCCAAGATGGCTGCCAAGTGGTGAGGGTAGATGGGTACTCATCAAACCGAGGCTATGCGAGGGCATGCCGAACAATCTGTTCTTCTCTGTCACAAAGAAAGCGTTCCCAGTCCGTGACCGATGGTATAAATGCATCAGAAGTTTGAGAATATTGAATTTTTTAACTCAGGTTGCGCCACTTAGATAAGGCCCCTCCCCATTGTTCTCTAATCTCAAACCCACACAGTGAGTTCATGGGGATTCTATGATACAATAGTCACATATTTCCTGTGTGTGAAGGGTGTGCTTCTTACAAATGTCACAGTGTAAAAGATCAGCTACCCCTCCATTTCTTTTTAGTGCAAGCCTTTAGGTTGAAACACTAAGTCTGGCAGATAGATACTATAAAATCGATTGGCATGGGGCTTGGCTAAATATCTTCCGCTAACGTTATATGCACTTATGTCCGATCAGTTCATGTGCAGAATATAATAGAGTCGTAAGGTGAATGATGAGGTAAAGAGGTCCACAGTATCTGTTTGAAACATCTGACTGAGACGGCTCACTTTCAGGAAGCGCTTTCTAGAAACTTGAAGAGAGGATGTGTGACGCTAAGCCACACCGGCCGCAACTAGCTAAAAAATGGTTGACGGAGGCAGAGATGGAGGCTGTGGTGAAGCTGAGCTGACGAGAGGACGGTGAGAGGACCACATAGAACAGAATCCCAGAATCGGATAGAACAAAACGGAAGGTTCCGTATTCTGGCTGAAAAAGTACTGCGCGCAGACACTTTGAGAGATAATAAAGGCTTTAAAAGCTTTTGAATCAGTGCAACTCTCCCTGTGAATAGCAATGACGTGTCAAACACAATCTAGATCAACCAGCTTTGAACCAGTTCCAAAGAAAGGGGACGAATGAGCTCACAAGGTGAAGTGGAAAGTACAGGGACTACTAGAGGTCATGCCCTGTGAGCAGCAAAGCATTGTGACATTGAATGATTGCAAAATGTGATATGTTGTTTTTTTTAATATGACACAGAGATGATGTTTTTGATTGATGATTTTTATAAATAAAAAAATAAAACTCCACAGAATGTCCACTTCTCAAATGGTTTTCAATCCAGAACCTGCTGTTGATGCCAAACTCCAACCATGTGACGTTGTTTCTATGGTCCGAGGCACAAACAACACTCCACAAGCATGTTTTGAAATCCCCATGAATGTGTTATGAAGGTGTGTGTGTGTGTGTGTGTGTGCGCGTGTGTCCAGTGAACACAGTGATACTAAAAGGCCTCCGTACATTTGTTGTCTTTTTCTTCAAGACTAAATCTATGCTAGACATTCCAACCAGCAACAGCAAGATGAGACATTTCTAAAATAGCCTGTTTTGCTGCCCTTAAAATGTGCAGTGTATAAGATTCCAGTCCTTTTTGTCACTTCTAAAAATAGGTCATGACAACTAGATACTGACATTTTCCTGAATTTCTAATCACCAAAATGTTTTATTTTTTCCCGTTATCCTTAAATGAGCCCATTCATGTACATTCACATGAGGAGGGGTCCTCTCTATTGGGGCCGCCATGTTTTTACAGTAGTAAAAGTAGACATGCTAAACATCTTTTGAGTTTTAATGACAGCTGAAGTCTACCATGGTTTCTCCTGCATGTTCAGGTGGCTGAGGGTGAGGTGATGGATACAGCATGCAACTTCACCCCTAGAGGTAACCAAATCTTTCACACTGTACCTTTAAGACCTGAATGGGTGAGTTCCAATCCAAAAATGGAATTTTGGAAGAGAACCACAGACAGGAGGACACACTTAGATGTGGTGGCAAAATGATGAATCATAAATAATTATATGTGAATTATTATCTCCTCCACACACGATGTGGAAATTATTTTACTCGTCCTTGGACAGTATCTCTTACATTCATCTCTTCATACCTTAAAAGACATGCCCACGGATGACATCATGGTTCGACAGGAAAAAACATGTTTTATGTCAAGCTGAGAAACTGATTTCAAATTCTGCAGTCATCTACTTTAATGGTGAATGAGCCATGTTCTGTAAATCCCCTTTTTCAGAGAGGTAGCCATAAAAGGACAGGTTGTAAATAGTCCTTCCTCTTTTATCAAGCTGCTGCAACGGATGTCTCAGATAGACTGATTCACAAAATTTGAATAGAAGGAAAAAGAAAAAGGAAGAGAATGCCATAAGTGGAACATCTGAATGAATAGGGTGAGACAGGAAAGGGGAAAGTGACTGCGAAAGGAGCTGATGACCTGATGGCTGCTGGTCACACAGAGGAGCTGGGTCATTTGGCCATCGCTTAGCAACACTTCCTGGAGGTTGCGACACACACACACACACACACACACACACACACACAAAGTGTAGTGTCCTTCCTGTACTCTGGTGATGTGGAATGCATGTGACTGGAATTTACCGAGCACCCAACCGAGCAGTTGGGTGAAATGTGAAGTCATACAGAGAGTATAACGAATAGTGTGAGAGAGCCAATTTGAGTTCTGTGCTCTCTGCTCTCCCCCAGGATCAGAAGATCACAGGCCAGTGAGTCAGCATGATAAAAACACAAGATTGATTAAGGAAAGCTGAGGACACTGAATGAGATGATACATCCATTCGGATACAAAGAACCATGAGAGATTGGATTCTATACTTTTGTATATGATCATAATTTATCTACGGCTATTTTAACGCAGTTGGACTCACAGGTTACATGACCCTGCAACTAAGGCTGGATTTGTCGTCACTAATCAACAGTGATAAGAACACAACAACCGAGTGGATATGCCACTACCGTCTTTGTTGACATCTTGCACTGTGCCCCCCCTCCCCCTATCCTTTCTGGCACAATGCTATGATACACATATAGCTTCTGGCTGTTCAGCATGTTGGCATAGCCATGACCGCTTGTAGCAAAAACATTTTATGCAATCATTCGAGATCAAAATGCAACACTTGCAAGACAGTGGTGTGAGGAGGCTTCTACTGTGCTGAGGTAGGGCAGATATTGAGCACCATGTTGTTTTCCACTTCCTGCTCGTCACATGGACAGACTTGACACACAGATGTTGCATTGATGAATGCAACACCACCACAAGAAAGATGGACTACTGACAATGGGACCTCACCTTAAAAAGCAGGTTCACGTGGCTTACAAATTCGGAGTGAAGCTGCTAATTGTTATGTGAAAGAGGCTTTATCAGCAGTCTTTGCTCAGGCTCTCTGTGCTGATTTCAATCTGAGCTCATCCTGTTGCATCCTGTTTGCTTTGATTAGTCCTGAGATATTTTTAGAACCTGATGGGAGACCATCTGTGGCATTAGCCAGTTAACTGCACGAGATGCGGAAAACCTGTGTTGCAAGTTACCGGAATCTACAGTGCTGATGAATATAAAAGCCTCAAATCAAATTGTGTTTCTTCAAATGATCTGGCCGGTGGTAGAAAACTAAGTCTGCTTGGACCCTGGGTTCATGACAATGAAAACTTTCCGATTAAAAGAAATAAAAACATAAACGGCTCCATCTGGAGAGCACCAGGTGCCGATTATCCTTGAAGATTTCTGAGAACTTCAAATCACGATAATCTCAAAAAAAAAATTCTTTTGTTTTCATTAAGTAATAAATCGTCTCATCTTTTCTGTCAACATTCAAAACAGGACAGATTGCTTGCTAAATTGTACCTGTGGCCTTTAGATGCTGACAATAACAATTTACTGGTTTTGAATTAGTGTTGCCGTTTATAAATTGCCCACCTGAGCACCACTGACACTGAGGGCACAACTGTCGACATCATAACAATGAGCTCAACTGGTTTCCATGTAGAAGCTGCATTACACTGATGGTTTGATCTTTGACCTTTCACCGGATGGCAATAAAACTGACTGAGCTTCAGAGGAATCATCAAGGGAGTTCACGGTACAGTGAACTCGGTGATATCTAGAGGTGGAGCAGCATGTTGCAGCTGAATGCACCTCTCACTGCAACCTTCTCCCGAGGATTTTGGAGAACGATAGCACTCGACTGTCATTGGCATACAGGAGAACCTATGGTAGCCCTCAGTCGCCAGAAAAGCTCAGAAGATATCTAGTATGGTCTACCGTGAAGAAACAACAACAAAAACATGGTGGCCTCCGATCCTGAAGTAAATATACATTAAAGGGCTAATTTGGGGGTAATATGAAAAGAAGGTCATACATAGAGGTGATTATACATTTATAAAAATGTCAATATATGATTTTTATCCACCAATAGAAGTGACAGAAATGTACTGCACCTTTAAGGATTAGTTTGTACATTTTTTCATTTAAATCTTATACCATGGCCTTTAAACTGAAAATAACCTCACAATCCTCCTCCCTGTAAACACTGGCATTGCAATAATATGATTATAATTTTATAATAACGGATTCCCATCCATTTTAGTCAACACCGCAAAAATGATGTGTCAAAACAACAAAAAACAATGGGAGGTATATTCCTCTGTCTTTCTTGTACTTCTCCAATAGAAACATGTCACCCAGCCTTCAGCCTCCTTTTCATGCTTCACATCACAGTCGTCAAGGCGTTTTCAAGAGCAAGGACGTCATACCCACGTCCAGTGTGAAGGAGACACGGAGGGATTTCTGAGAAGCCAACAACCCAGTCAGCTCCGACAACTCAGGAATTTAGCTGATGGCCTTTGATTAGCGAGATGGAAAAAGTGGCAAATGACAGGAAAAGATGGTGGATAATACTAACAAGTCAAAATGGGGGATGAGGATCAATCCAAAAAAAGACAAGACTGCTCAAGCGAGCAGTCCAACCAGAGAGGAATATGAAAAAGATGCATTATACTTGCTGATCCCTGTGAGGAGAGCGTGAATTGTGATGCTGGAAATGTTCCTGTATCAGGGGCGAATTCTCGCACTGGCTGTTTAACATTTAAGTCCGACGCAGCTTCTCTCTGCTTATTCTTCTGATGCTTGGCACACTGTGACGAGCTGACAGGCTGCTCTGCACCCCAGCACTAAACAGTCACAGCTCCGAGATGAGCTTAAGGTCAAGAAAGAGAGAGAGAGAGAAAGTGTTGTGATAATAACTTTGGTTCTCTTCTGCATGACCCTTATGGAAAGCTGGAGTTCAGCCAGGGAGTGGGCACTGCTCAGAAACTGCTCAGACTAGTCCCAGGACGGGACGAGGATCAAGCAGCCTTGTGACAAACGGTTTGTAACCTGCTCGGGAGGTTCGAGCTCATCAGTCATTGCATTATTTCACACTCTAGTTAGCATCAGCGTCTTGGCTCGATCTCGGCCGCCCCGAATCGTGGGATACGTGTTGGCGACGGACCCGGTTTGAAGTGTGATGGATCATTTCCAAGCAGGAAGCTGCGAAAATTGGGAAGTTAAATAATTAAATCTGACACTCGATGGTGTTTGTGCCAGAACCAGTGTGTTCCCGCGTTTCAGACCTCGGAGCTCTACGTGTGTGTGTGTGTGTGTGTGTGTGTGTGTGTGTGTGTGT